>JARYZH020001278.1:0-33895 GCA_030021035.2 Notholithocarpus densiflorus
GGAGGGTTTCCACTTGGTAACTAGGATTGCGAATGTTGTAGCTGAAAGGGAAGTGTTCTATCCGGTTACCAATTGGTCGTTGGATGGATCGGTAAGGCACACGGTCCGACAGTTACAGATGCAGCTCTTGTTGCTACAGAGTTTATTTCTTCATCCTCCGATCCCCTTTTCTCAGGGTATATCTTCTATTTTATACTTAATTTCCCTTTCATCTCTACCCTACATATGTAGGTCAGATGGTTAGTGTAGATACTTGTCCCATCAACCCCTCCCTAAAGTCTTTGGGAGTAGCTGTAAGGCTGAAAAGCACTGTCTAGACATCACTTCATTATTAATGCGGCCAGAGAGTTAGCTGCAAAGTAGTCAATGCAGTGGTAGCAGCTTTCCCTAAGATATTTCATAGCTCTCCTCTATCCTGTTCCTTCCTGATACTTATCCTCTTTCATGGAATGGTCCGAAGCATTGCTCTTGATGCCAGACCACACCCCCTGACCTCGGCCTTGCCTAGCCGAGGAGGGATTCTTCCCCGGACCACCCTCTTGGGTGATCATGATCGAACCTTAACTCTTTACCTACTGACACGGATCCTTATGACAGCATCTATCCGTCCTCGGACCACTTACTGTCCTTGGATTGTCTAGCATCCTCGGGTTGTGCCCTTGGCCCAATATATACATACACATGGGCTCCGAGGCCTTTCACCCCCACAATAGCCCCTCAAAATTCTTCTTTTTGACTCCTCAGGAAGAAAGGAGGATTTCGATATCACCACATTGATGTAGATATTCCCCCAAGTATGTGGTCCGAGGACTCAGGCATGGCTTAGGTTCTGTTTAAGCACTTGTAGAGATGTCACAGTGTTGATTTTCCCTTTAGCATGTGGTCCGAGGAGCCAGCATGTACTAAGGTTCTGTTCAAGCACTTGTAAAGATGTCACAATGTTGATTTCTCCTTTAGCATGTGGTCCGAGGAGCCAGCATGTACTAAGATTCTGTTCAAGCACTTGTAAAGATGTCACAGTGTTGATTTCCCCTTTTGCATGTGGTCCGAGGAGCCAGCATGTACTAAGGTTCTATTCAAGCACTTGTTGTTAGGATTAGTGTCCTTAAATCCTATTGTACGATGCTATGTATAATATTAAGTGTAACATTATGTATGACTTAATATTGTGTTTAATAAAGTTGTTTTATTATTATCTGAAATAATGGTAACATGAATATTCAGACATTATCATATAGTCCTTGAGATGCATAGTATGTGATTTATGTGAAAAGTCACAGAAGATATAAATCACAAGTTCTTTGTAAACTCAGAATTATAGTTCGTAGTCAGTGATGAAATTGGGCTTTTCATCTACGAAGACTATAACATATCAATTACGATGATTTGTCTTGATCATGGAAGTGGATACTTCTAGTTGATATATTGATATGTTTTAAGAGTTAAGACATATTGAACTAGACCGCTGTGAGATTCATTATTCTCCTAATGACTGTCAATTGAATAATAAATCTCACGACTTATATTTGCATGAACTCTCAATCCTAAGAGAATAATGGACATGATCATGAGATGTAAGTTGCTTTGATATATCAGAAGTGAGATCTAAAGTAACGGTCAAAACTTCAGTATGTTGGGCAGCCACATTTAGTGTTGATGAAACATATATTCTCAAGATGGAATTCATAGTCTCTTGACGGAGATACAAAATATTCCCTTGAGATAAGTTTAATGGGTTTGTTATTTAGAGAGTTAGGCCTAACCACTTTAGTAAGACTAAAGCATATATTTATGAAATTGGATTTCATAAATATATGGTGAATAACTTAAAAGGATTAAACCAGGTACTCAAGGATTAAGATGTAGTAATTTACAAAGTGACAGTCTACATTAATGACTTTTTATTACTACGAATATTTTATGAAGGGGTTGCATGTACAATGAAGTCTTGGGATATAATTTATAGATAAGGCCTAGAGTGCAACTATATTTATATAGTGGTATCAAATATAGTTAATGGTAACTTTGAACTTGTCAAGAGTTGACAGAAAAGCCCAAGGCCCATTGGAGCTAGTGTCTTGTTGGTCCCTTTTGGTCCCACTCCAAGCCACATACTAAAACCCAATTGGAAAGGCCCAAAAGGCTAGCCCAATTAGATAATCAGTTATTAGGAGAGAAACATACAAAATTTTTGTACATGAAATGGTGTATGTGAGTGTTGGACACTCTTGAATTCTCTCTTGAACAAATTCATATAACTGATTGAGAGACCACACATCTTGGGCGTTAGTGAAATTGGAGTGAAGATTAGAAGTATTCCCAAGTGCTACAATCTTTGTTTTGAAATTCACCACACCAAGGTACACTCTCTTGTTCTTGTATTTTGAAATTTACATTGTGCACGTTATCAATTGCGAATGAAGTAGATCCATTAATTTTCCACTGCGCACATGCATATTTCCATCACTTGTAAAGATGTCACGGTGTTGATTTCCCCTTTAGCATGTGGTCCGAGGAGTCAGCATGTACTAAGGTTCTGTTCAAGCACTTGTCAGGTTGTTTATGTTTCTTCCAGCAAAGCTTCATATTCAGCCTTATTATTCGTAGCTGAGAAGCCTGATCTTAGTGGTTTTTCAATGGTGATTTGTTCAGGAGAAACCGAAAATATCCCCGCTCCGGAGCCCCCTTTGATTTGCAGAACCATCAACATATACCTTCCAAGATAAAGGTTCTTGCAGGGAGATCGAGCCAACTAATTTTTCATCTATGTCCTGCTCTCCCGTTTCTATCCCTAATGGGGGTTCAGCGAACTCGGCCACCAAATCTGCGAGGATCTGACCCTTGATGAAGGTGCGAGGCATATACATGATATCAAAAGCCCCTAGGGTCGTACCCCGCTTGGCAATTCTTCCCGTATAACCAGCAAAGAAAGCTGAATCCGCCATAGTTGAACGTTAAACTCACTAAAACACAAGCTTCCCCACAGACGACGCCAATTGTAGGGACACATTTTGCAGCTCAAGCCCACAACGTATGGGATCTTGGCCCAGTGAGCCCAGTACAATAAATTTGTAGAGAGTGGGTTGGAAAACTAGGCTCTAATGAGTTAAGTAGTAATTATAATGGGTTCAGATGACAATAAAGTAAGAACAGATAGATTTTATCCAAAGAAAGTCATCCTCGGCTTGGTCCTAGGAGACCAGTTCTTGTATATATTGATCGAAAATGGTTACAGATGCAGCTCTTGTTGCTACAGTGTTTATTTCTTCATCCTCCGATCCTCTTTTCTCAGGGTATCTCTTCTATTTTATAATTAATTTCCCTTTCATCTCTACCCTACATGTGTAGGTCAGATGGTTAGTGTAGATACTTGTCCCATCAGCCCCTCCCTAAAGTCTTTAGGAGTAGCTGTAAGGTTGAAAAGTACTGTCCAAACATCACTTCATCATTAATGCGGCCAGAGAGTTAGCTGCAAAGCAGTCAATGCAGTGGTAGTAGCTTTCCCTAAGATATTTCATAGCTCTCCTCTGTCCTGTTCCTTCCTGATACTTATCCTCTTTCATGGAATGGTCCGAAACATTGCTCTTGATGGCAGACCACACCCCCTAACCTCAGCCTTGCCCAGCCGAGAAGGGATTCTTCCCCGAACCACCCTCCGGGGTGATCATGATCGGACCTTAACTCTTTCCTACTAACACAGATCCTTATGACAGCATCTATCCGTCCTCAGACCGCTTACTGTCCTCGGATTGTCTAGCATCCTCGGGTTGTGCCCTTGGCCCAATATATACATAGACATGGGCTCCCAGGCCTTTCACCCCCACACATGGTATTAGCTTACACTTTTTTTAAGCCATGCATTTCTAAAATATGTAATTTTTTT
Organism: Notholithocarpus densiflorus; assembly: GCA_030021035.2. Lineage (NCBI taxonomy): Eukaryota > Viridiplantae > Streptophyta > Magnoliopsida > Fagales > Fagaceae > Notholithocarpus > Notholithocarpus densiflorus. The sequence continues at coordinate 3,884 of JARYZH020001278.1, forward strand.
ATCATTATATATATATATATATATATGATTTAGAATTTAATTGGTTTTAGACTCTTCGGTTTTTGCACCCAATAATTCACTTGCTACAAAAATTAAAAACTTAGATGGATACATGGTGGAAAATTAGACTCCAATTGAAATCCAATTTAGAATCTAATTGGATTTGGACTCTTCAATTTTCACTCAATAATTCACTTGGCACAAAATTAAAAATTAAATGGGACACGTGGCGCAAAATTGAGTATCCAATTAAAATCTAATATGATTTTCTTTAAGTTCCAACAATGCTAGCCATCAAGGAAACTCTCCAAATATTTGTAACGTAGATAAACTCTATAGATTTACCCCTAAGATTTATACTTATAAGTTAGTGGGCAAAAAAGGTAAATTACAAGATTTTAAAACTAAAGATAAAAAATAGAAATAAAATTATTTTAAAATTATCTTTTAAAGTCCACTAAATTTCTTGTTCTGAACGAATTTTTTAATGAACATTTAAATTTAATTTATTAGCTATATATATATATTAATTTCATAGTTTTTTATTTCTATGATTTATTAATTATTTAATTTATTTTCTCAATTCGTACATCAACATATATTATGTTTATGTTTATGTTTTTTTCTCCATTTATATTTATGTTTAGTTGTGTCTTTGTGTGTATGTGCACGTGCTCGCTCCTATATATTTGCACCTTTGACACTAACATTTCTTTGTTAAAAAAAAAAATAACCTATGGACATCACCTTGAGATTATTAGGCCATCTTCCATTTAAAAAGGACAACAAATTAAGAAAACTAAAGGAGATTATACAAAATTAAGGTAACTACTAATAATAATAATAATAATATTACTTATTGACATCTAAAATTAAAGTAAATACAAGTTGTCATGGTTACCCTCCAGTTATACTGTTTTAAATACATTGATTGAAAAGAATAAAGTTTTGTAGATTGTGGCGCTCACATGTGTTTTTTTATTTAAGACTGAATAGAAATACTCACTTTTTTTTTTTTTTTTTTTTGAGAATTAAAATTACTCATGTTAGTTACATTGTGAATTAGAAATACTCACGTTAGAAATACTGTTTACATCACCAAGAGGAAGTGCTAATTGGCACAGGTTGTAAATTAGGCCCAGATACGATTAGCTTAGGTCTAGGCCTATCAGATTCAATTTTTTAGGGATAAAACCTGACTTCATTTGTATATGCTGATTTTCTAAACAATCATAGCTTTTTTTTTAAGCAAACACACCTCTATAAATAAAGGAGAAAATCTAAAATTCAGCACCCCCTCTCTCCCTTTACATTAAAGAAATTTTGGAGGCTCTACTTTAAGAATTTCTTTTCCATTAAGGTTGGCACTCCAATATTGCCAATTGGCACTTGGGAAGTGCCAATTAGCACTCCCACAGTGCCAATTGGCACAGGTCTTAAATCCCGATCGGCATGTGTACCGATCGTCTAATTGACTTGCCTTCCATAACCATGATTTATTTGCCCATTTTAGTCTATTTTTGGCATGGAAGAGCTGCTAATTTCAGACCAAATCAACTTAATTTTAGGCTTTTATTATTTAGTCATTTTTTATCTACTTTCCTATTTTTAGCCATCTTTTATATATAGCATGCACTCATTGTAATCAATGAATTAATTTTTTTCAATGAAAATCAAGACAAACATGAGGCTTGCTTCTTCTATTGGTTCTTCAAAAAACTTTTGAATTTATCATGGATTTTTCCTTGTGGCATTCAAATTTTATACCTTCGGTTCGTGATTCAATTATAATCATTGGGTCAAGGTTTGTTACTTTATACCTTTGGTTCGCATTTCATTTATAGACGTTGGGTCGGGGTTTTCTATCAAAAATCTGAATTTTAGCTTTCTTGGGCAAGTATTCCAATATTATTTGTTGGGTCTCAAAGCGTGTCGATTGAGGTTCACTTCAGAGAAAAATGATATAAATAAGTAGAATTTTAAATCAAAGATAAAAGTGTAAAATAAAATAACTTTATTGTTTCCTTTTAAATTTTTGTATATAAACATTTAAATTTATGTTATTAAAGTATATTTTTACTCATTTAGTTGTCATTTGTTTCTCTAAATTATTAATTTTTCATTTAGTTTGTTACTTTATGTATATACATATGTTTATTTATGTTTTTGTCTATGTTTGGGTGTGTTTGTGGACTCTTGCTTTAGATCTGGCTTTTATTCTAAACTACTCATGAACCTGTTTGATGTGTGGGTAAGTCTCAACTCATTCAATAGATTTTTGAAATTTTAAAACTGTAATTTTTTTCTTTTGAAGTTTTCATTATGGTTGGGTATGTGAATCTCTCCTTTAGTAACATAAAATAAAATAAAATATATATAAATATATTGTTATATTCTCGAGTTTTCAGACACATAGCTAGTTTTAGTTTAAGCATTTCCATCTATGATTCTTGAAAAATACAAATCAATGAAGAGTGCGGAGCTCTAGCTGGTTTTTGTTTAGCAAAAATGAAACAGAATGTTTGATAATTTTACTATTAAATTGCACAAATGAGAAACTTATTCAAGAACATGTTCAATAATGACAGTAACCAAGCTATGATGTAGAAAAAAATATAATGATGAACTTATCATGTTGACATTACTTATGGATGAAACAATATTATTTAAAATATTTTTAAAAAATTATTTAAAAACAGAAGAAGACATGTTTCTTTAAGTTCAATATAATTCTCCAAGAATATTTAATGTGACAAAAAAAGAGAGAGCAAGGGACATGAATGTTACATTGTGATTAGCAAAAAAGAACTCTAGTCAATTTATATCATTCTCTAGTGTCTCGTGCTTAAGTCTTAGTTTGTCAAAATGAATAAATAAAGTCCTCAAGATTTTCAAACCATAAGGTGAGAGAAAAATCAATTAAATCTCAAATTGGAGTCTACTTTTATGCCATACTAGCATTATTCTCATGCGTTGCATGGTCTTAGCTATAAACTTTTAGAATAATTTTATTAAAAATCACTTGAGTCTAGATCATATAAATTGTATATAAAGTATGGTTCTTTGGATTCAAGCAATCACACAACACATTTATATGAGAAAATTTCCTAAATTTAATAATTAAAAGCCTAAGCAAACTTAACCAGAGGTTTTTCATTTTCCAGAATATTTGTCGTTACATCTAAAATATGTTATGCACTTGAAGAGTATAGACTACATGGTATTATTTTTTTCAAAATTTATTTAAAGTTACGTTTTGATACACTAATGGATGGGATCTCCTTAAAAAAGAGTAGAGAGTTGTGAAAATTTAATATTAAAGGAGTCCTAAGGGATAAAAGAGATGTATAAAATTGTTAGAAAAAATTATTAGTTCAAGCAAATAGTTGATGTACTCTCTTTTCATGATGCAGATTTAGCTATTATTTGATGATAGCAATCATGATCATATTAAACATATGTTTAAAATTTTATGGATATTGATATTTGTAAAAACCAATATAAAATTAATTACAATGTGAAATTAAAAGTTACATGTCATAATGTTAGTATCATCTTCTTTCAGACACATATAAACCAATAACAAATAAAAATAAAATGAGAAATAGTAACATAAAATTTTACTACTCATGAAAATTAATTTAATCTAATAACACACATATAAACATAACAAATATCCGTATGGAACCTTTGTTGTAGAGAGAATACAAAATTTGATAATTCTTTGAATAAATAAATAGATAAAGGAATATTTATAGAGGTTATATAATGGATGGGTTTGGATTTAAAATTGCATTTATGACTCATAAGCAAATCCTTAAAAACAAACAAAGAAGAAAAAAATACATTCGTAATAGTTTGGATGGTAGGTTTGATAAAGACTTTACTATAGATTTCACAAACATCAAATTGCCTAAGTGATAAGAAAGAAAAAATAAATAAATAAATAAATAAAGGAGAGTTAGATTTCTAAACAATATATAAACTAAGATCGAGAATTATTACAATGGGGGGAGAGAAAAGAAGAAGTCGTGCCCAAGAATATATAAGAATACACGGAAGAACAAAATATATATATATATATATGTGTGTGTGTGTGTGTGTGTGTGTGTGTGTGGGAGGACGAGATTCCGAGGATAGGGCCAAAAGTATAAGTCCAATGTTAGAAGAACATACCTTTGAAGGTAATCAAACATAGCGTAGCCCGGGAAAATATGAGCAACTCATCACAAGTCTAGGAGACTACACAAAGTTCGAAGACCCCGAGGACACTCTTATGTCTCCCTGGAGTGGTCGAAGACCAATTTTGAAGACCATCACATAAAACCGAGTGAAGAGGAGGAAGATTTGTCGGCAAGCAAAGAAGGGGAATAATGTAGATAAAGCATCCATCACCTTCCGCATTCAATACTCGAACCCACTTAGTCAAGCAGATGATGCTGAGAAAGGACTGGAATAATGTCATCACACCATAAATTTCTGGGCAGTAAGTCTTCCAAAGGAAATCCAATGAAGGCATTGGCGGAAACAAACTAGCCCTCTAAGTGCAGACTAAGATACAACCTAGGAGGCTGTATATATGTGGAAAGACCTCTCAGAGAAAGGAGGAAAAGATTAAAGAAGAAAAGATAGCAATACAAGTAAAGGTGATTGTAATCCAAGAACAAGTGTAACTCGTACCGAACCAAACCCGAGAACATAATATAAGCCCCCCGAAGCTCATTTTGATCAACTCTCATTTTATACACTTATGCTTAATACTGATCCTTTCCATTTCTAGTTAATCCAATACAACTTAATAGGGTATTAAAGGCTGATTAGCATCCCGCCTCTATAAATTAATTGTGTGAGGAAAAGCAAGTCTCGGGATTTATACATGCAAGCCAAAGAAGAAAAGGAAAAATTGTACTGGATGGTTGGAGGCATCATTCTGAAGGAGATAGTGTTCAAGTTTCTGATCTCTCAATCGGTATCATCACATGTCTCCTGTGGGGCGACACTTCATTGATGCAAGTGTGGGGGTTCAATGAATCCCGACCAAGAGAAAAAAATTATATAGTGTGTTTTTAAATTTTTGTTTTGACCCCTAAAATATAAATTTCAACACTCGACTCCAAAAAGAAGAAGATGAAGATGACAATATGGAAAATTCACAACGCATGATTAGAGAAATGTTCATTTTGCAATGGAGATAATTTTTTCAGCTTTGAACAGTAGGAGGTCCCTCTATCACTATCATTGTGGTCTGTAGTGGTGGCCATGCTAGTTGTAGACTAAGTAGAGGAAACGACACTTCAAGGGCTATGGCTTGTCGGGCAATCTTCATAGAGAGAGAGAGAGCAGTTGGTAAACAACAAAATAGAAAGAAAGAAGTATTGAGATAGGTGGGGAATTAATTGGAATGACACATTTACTCTTGCTACTAGATAAGATTTTTTTTTTTTTTTTAAACAATATATTGATAGATTGCTACTGCCAGGCTATGCAACCTTTTTTTTTTTTTTTTTTACGGTCAAATATATCCACAAACAAAGGAAACACATTTAATAGATGACCAACTAAATTAATATTTGTAGATTTTTAGAAGGAAATATGTATAGTAAATATATAATTATAAATTATTAAATTACTAAAGAATCTGTTATAATGTCATCTAACCAGAATCACTCTTTTTTTTCAATTTTTTGATCCACCAATCTAATTTTATAAACTATTTGATAGTATTGAGACTGCAGGAAATAAGGAGGTATTTTTTAAAACTTCTTTGATAGATAATAAGTTTAATATATATTAAAACAAAGAAAATTAACATATACACGATTAATTTAATATTCCATTCTATTAGTCAACAACCTTAATATCTACTAGAACGGAATTCAAAACCTTGGGATTAATATAATGATAAAGCACTAATAAATTTAAGTTAAAATTGACCCCTTAAAAATTTTTCTCGGGAGCCGACGTATGCTCCCATCTTTACTTTCTATGTTCTTCCCTTGGAAACCAATAGTTAGTCATAACTCCAAAATCAATCAAGGATTTATATCGTTGAAATATTTAGTTTTGATAGTATTGTAAATATTTCAAGTTGAAGCCGTGTCCATCAGGTGAATAAACCTCAATATGGTGTAGCATGAGATATTTGTACCGTTTAAAGGTGATTTTACCTGGGCCAATTGATCTTATAGAGTATTTATATATGCTGGAAGTGTTATATGAAATCTTAAAGAAAATATGAATATACTTAATCAGACAAATGGTTATATTGGTATTATAACCTATTAGGACTCCTGATGGAAATCTTAGTGAACGCTAAGATACATTCATTGGATCAAGGTATATCCTTAGATATAATTTATTAGTCTTCAAAGACATAATATTAAGGAGAAATAATATATTATGGAGGATTGTAAAGAGTGGTTGAAAGATTAGTGAATTATTAGGAAGTATCCCTTGCATCTATACTGTATACGACAAGGTGGATTAATTATATAATTGTGTTACTTCCTTACTTTTAAGTGTGTGAAGAAAGATTTCATTTGATTTTTGGATCTGACTACGTGAGTGAGTTAGCAAAGAAAGGTAAGTAATTATACATGATATATAAGTTTGTTCAGTAGCAATTTTAAAAGTATTAATTGAATAAGTTCCTTACAGTTCGGCATTAAGTTAATAATAGATACCGTCTCAAACCTCTTAGAAGAACAAACATGGCCTCCAACAGCACAAATATCAGACCACCACAACAAATCACAAACTATAAATCCCTTCCACTTCATTTTGGTTGATTCAATAAAAGTATGTTATCGAATTTTGAATGACAGTTAAGACTTCACAGCAGGATCTGACTTGACGCCTGCTTTCAATAGCTCGAGTAATCAGCCCGTTTCCATGCAGTGGAGGGAACTGAACTTAACTTGATTCACAGTCCAATGAACCATTTTTAATCGAATTTTGATCATTCAATTGAAAATCAAGATGCCGACATCCTATCATGCACAGGAGACCAGTATCCCTATCATATATTCCTTCAGCAGAAATATGGACAAATTTGTATATAGCATCAGCTCCAAACCTAAAATCTGGTGGAGGTGTGAAGCCAATCCTGTAACTCATTCAACATTCTGCTATGGTTACTTTTCAGTCATCCTGGTTATGCATAAAGCACATCTCCCACAAATTAAATGCAGAAACCTGGACACACTCTTTCCTTCAGTTCACCAACATATCAACCATGTCCAGGGAAAACCCATCAGGATAAGACTTACCCTTGCCTCTAATAGTTTCCTCCCCTAGTGCAATAAGAATTTCGGCTTCCTCAATTTCAGTATACTCATATCTAAGACCTTGGGGGTCAAAAGGTCTTTCCCAACTCTGAAACCCAATTCTTCCAAAGTATTCTGAATCATTCACATCTTTCTTGCTCCAAATTTCATACAGTACCCCCTCCAATTCCTTAATGACAAAACCGGAAATCTCAAACTCAACCCAATCGAGCAATCTCCAACAGAAGCATTAGCCAAAATTCTGCACGCAACACCACAAAACTGGTTATCTTCCTCATCCCAAGCACCCTCAGCAATCAATGTCGCATTAGGACCAGGAAATTCAAATTTCATACCAGTACTAGGATTAGAAACCCATCAACATCTGTACCTTTCTGCTATGCTGGTCACACTGAACTCCGCGAAAAGCAATCCAATTGGGCAAATACCCAATACTCCCACCTAAAGGATTGCAATTCACACTACCACAATCACTCCAATATTCCAATTCATAAACACTAGTCTGTCCATCGAAAATGAACACTACGGTCCAATTTGCTTAGAGACAAATTATTAATATTATTCTTATCTCTCCCACCTCTCTCTCCACTCAAACAATTTCTGCGTTATCAACCAATTGATACTGATAATTTGATTCTGAGACAAACCTAATATCACACCGGTTCAAAGTAATTATTACTACTTTCATATGCAAGCTCTAATGTACCATCAATTAAACTACCATAAATGGTGTTATTCGAATAATTAAGCTTAAGAACAACCTTAGAATAATTTCTTCCTGGGATCCGACCATACAGAGCTTTCCAGAAGATTCTGACCAATACCCATTAATGAAACACCGACCTTCTTTTCCCAAGGCCTTATCTGTGTAGCAACAATCAAATGGAGGTGAATCAGAATTGGCCTGAAACAAAACAGGTGGCTTGAACTGGGAACTAAGGGAGGTGTGGTGGTTTGGAGGCGAGGGTCGAAGGAGAGAGATATCCTGATTCAGAGGTTGGGTTGAAGATTCTGATGCCGCCGGAGAAAATGCGAATTCGAAGGGAGGAAATTGTCGGAGAGGGGAGAAGGGACATCGCCGGAGGATAAATGATCGGGAACGACGCCTGCAGTGCTGGGAGTACAGTATTTCGGGTTTTCGAAACGGGTTTCGAAAAATGCGGCGGTGGTGGTGGGGACGTTGAGGAATAAGAATAAATGCTAAAAGGAAGGGATCGTGTGAATTCTAATTTCCTGGGCTTGGAAGAAGAAGAATACGAATTTGAGCCCATTGGTGCGGTGAACGGGAAAGAGTTACAAACAAAGCCTTAAACAGAGGGAAGGAAAACTGAAAAGATTGAATTACTTTTCACATTGATGTGAATCAAAGATTACAAGAATCAACGAAAACAGAGACTCTGTTTTGTTTAAGGTAATAATAATAGGTTAGAGAAAACTGGCGGGAGATATAGCTACCTTAACAACCTATTAAATAAGGTGATTATAAGTGCTCAATCTGTTTCTGACCAGAGTTGAGCTGAGATCGTTTGGTCATTTGCAATAAGTGGTGGAGGCTTAGAGGATGTTTGGTTAGAGAAAACAGTGGTGTTTGTTGCTTTCAGTTTTCAGCCAGAATCACTTCTAACAAACTGGTTAGAATTGTTATTTGTACTCATTTTCATACAGAATCCAAAATGTGAGTTTGAATATAAAATGAATACACTTTTTGCTATTTTCATTTTCACTGAAAATGAATACAAATGACATTTTTGCATGAAAAAAACTCCCTCTCTTCAAATTTTGTGTTGAATTTTAATTGAAAAGAAAAAAAAAAAAATGTAGACGAGAAAATTTGTATCAAACATAAATGAGTTGGAAAAAGAAAATATAAGTACAGAATATGAAAAGTGAACGAAAGAGCTTACAAACAAAGCTTAACAAAGAGAAGGAAAACTAAAAAGATTGGAATTACTTCTTTTCACATTAAAGGAACAAGATTACAAGAATCAAAGAAAAAATAGAGATTGTTTTATTTACAGTTATAATAACAGAGTTCTGAGAGAAATCTGTGGGAGAAATAGCTACTTTAACAACCCATTAAATAAGGTGAATACAGATATCTAATCTATTTCTCTAATTGCAGTTGTTGATATTGTTTGGACTTTTGCAATAAGTGGTGGAGGCTAGAGGAGGGTTTGGTTAGGAGAAAAGATTGGTGTATTTTTTGTTTTCATTTTCCACTACTAAAAACTGGTTTACATTAGACTGTATCTAGTTTTCATTTTTTCAATATCCAAAAATGTGAGTTTGAATACAAAAATGAATACATTTTTCTTTGTTTTCATTTTCACTGAAATGAATACAATATTTTGAAAAATAAAGAAAAAAAAACTTAAAGTTTGTGTTGAATTTTTAATTGAAAAGTGAAAAAAATGTAGAGAAGAAAAATTTGTAAAACATAAAATGAGTTGAAAATAGAATTTGAGTACAAGATTTTAGAAAGAGAAACAGGCATTGAATATAAAGTGAATGCAAAAAGAGCTTACAAACAAAGCTTAACATAGAGAAAGAAAATTGAAAAGATTGAATTACTTTTCATATTCACGTGAATTGGATTAAAAAGAATCAAAGGAAAAAAAGACTGTTTGATGCATAAATATAATAACAGAGTGCTTGAGAGAATAAATGGTGGGAGAAATAACTACTAAGAACAACCCATTAAATTAGGTAGAATACAGGTGTCTAATTTATTTAATTGTAGAGTAAGGACATCATTTGACTTTTTGCAGTAAGTGGTGGAGCTAGAGGATGTTTGGTTAGAAGAAAAAAATGCTATATTTTGTTTTCATTTTTAGTTTTCGTGAGACCTACCACTAAAAAACTGGTTTCATTTTTTGTTATTTGTATTTAGTTTTCATTTTTAGTGTCCAAGATGTCGAGGTGTTGTCGGTGGACTATCAGATGGCAGCACTATGGATCAGAAGCCGCCCGAATCTATCTACAAGATTAAAGTTTCTCGATGATAGAAAAGCTGCCGAGAAGCTAATGGGTATATATCCAAAAACTCTCGATGATCAAGAAAGCCGATAAGATCTATCGAGAAAAGAAGACAGTGGGCTCGAGATGAGAAGTCACGAGCTTAGCGAGGTGTTTTCAAATATGGAAAACATAGAGATGAATGCAACAAGCAAGTTACCTAAACATAGATCCAATCAACATATTAAGCTCTCAAAACATCTTCAAAAAAATGCAAAGCATTCATGATCCGAAACACACGCACACCAGCCAAAGTCTAACGACTGGTATTTCAAAAACAAGTTAAAACAGTTTAGTGAGTATATTAACACAAATAGTCCCTGTGATGGCCAAATCGTGAACCAAGACATGTATCAAAAGTAGCAAAGAATTTGCATGTTGTGGGTGAAAACATAGCAAGAGTACATAAGTGTCTCATATTATGACGATTTGAGATATGAGAAAACCAAATACACTCACACACAATCATAACTACTTGATGGGGACTATCACCTTCGAGGTACATCCTAACTCTCACATCTCCTAGAAACACGCTTAAACTATATTTAAAAGCATTTTTATTCTTTTTTCTTTATCTCTTGCATATTTTTCTTTTAAGCATATCATGTAATGGGCATATAAGAGAAAGAAGAAATAATCTAATTATGCTTAAACATCTAATTTACTATGCCGAAGATGTATGTTATTTATGATTGGCGGTCTTTAGTGGTGATGGTTATTTATGCCTTTCTTAGAATTTTTAGTCCTTCCTGGCCAAAAGAGTGATATGAGTGTTAAGTATAAGAGATCACTCTTAATCAGATCATCACAAACACGAGCCACAAAGCTCACTTGCTTAGTTGTGCATTGAGATGCTCATCTAAGTTACAAAAGATACAAAATTTAGAAAATTCTGTTTCAATGGCCATCCAACACATACTGTTTTTGTATTTTTCTGATTTTTCAATTTTTTTATTTTTCTTATTTTTTTGAAAAAAATAAAGCAAAATTGAAAACCAAACAAACAAGCATGTTAAACAAAGCAGCATAAACTAGATCGACTCAAGAACAAGAAAGCAAAACAAACAAGTGGCCGCATAAAACAAAAAGGGAGAGAGAAAAGGACTGTCATTGAGCCTTTTTTCCTTCCACACCTTGGAAGAACCTTTCTATTGAGCGAACCTTTGATCCGGTGGTGAGGGGGAAGAGTTGAAACTGCCTGCCCGAAAGGAACATGAGAGCCTTGAGAAGATCTCCAAGATAAGCAAAAGAGGATGGAAACTGATTCTGGTTTCCGGACGAGAGCAAACTATTGCTTTGTAGCAATTTGGATGAGGGAGGCTCAAGCTCCACAATGATGACGTAGGGATTCTGCTTCTTCTCGATCGAGACTTTTGTTGTTTACCTTCTTAGTTCTAGGGTTTCTAGTCTCTTTCTTTTCAACCTTAGGGGATGCTCCTAGAATATATTTACCTTTATCCATGTTCTCACTAGCTATTTTAGTTTTAGCTCATTGTCTTGTGCTCACATTAATAGCAGTGAGACAAACAAGAGTACCAGAAGAGGCAATATTAGGAGAGAAGAGAAATCATACCCCAAACTGGTTTTGTCTGGCGAAGCCAAAGCTTAGCATCTCATCGAGCTTGCAATCGAAGTCCTCTCCAATTGCGTCTCGACTGAACAGCCCGCCTTGCTTCTTTGTTCTTTCAGCTATGAAGTTGTTCTCAACCGCAAAGCTCCAATGGTTTGATTTGCTTCATCAACCTTTGTAGAGAGCTCCTCTCAATCTAGCTCAACATCACTCAGCTTCTTGGTGGCCACCTATAAAGTTTCTCATACTTCTTGGAAATCTTGTATAACTTAGCATAGGTTGTATGGAAGTCATCTTGTTCATCCATTTTCCCAAACTTAGACTCCACAGCTTTTTCTACCCACTTTCTATGATCCTTCAGAGATTCACTTGGTAGAAAGGCAATTCAAATTCCCCTCATCATCATTATCATCTACCATCCTCAGTTTAATGTCACTACATGTTGTTGTTTCTGCTTTTTCCAATTGTCTTGAGATATGTTGGACATTCTTGTTTTGTGTGTCCAAAACCTTGACATCTGAAGCACTTTGGTCCGGAGGGAATGTTGTACTCGACCTCTCCCATCCTCGCATTCTTCTTCCTCCGTCGTGGCTCTCGACCGAGAAGAAGTGGATTGCTTTCGATCTTTATCAAATCCTTTCGCATTAGAATTCTTTATAAACTTCTTGAATTGCCTAGTGATGTAGTATTTCATCTTGGAATCTTCATCATCAGAAGACTCATTGGCCCATTGCTTTTGGCTCAAAGTCATGCTCTTTTACTCTTTGCTTGCTTTCCCGATTCTAGTCAAACCCAATTAATAGGTTTGCAAGTTGCCGACCAACGTCAAAGGAATTTTATCAATGTCCTTGGATTCTTCAATCGAGGTGATCTTGGCATGGAATCTCTAGGCAGAGATCTAAGCACCTTTCTTACAATCTTGCCCTAAATGCTTCAAGATTAAAGGCTGAGTCGACTATGTCATTTAGCTTGGCATAGAACTCATCAAACACTCATCCTCCTCCATCTTAATCTCTTCAAAGCTCATATAGTGCAGCCTTTGAAACTTTGAATCCTTGACAGCCTTAGTCCCTTCATAGGCTGGAGGATAGTCCATGCTTCCAGCGCTTTCTGGAGGATATCTTCTTGAACTCCCCACAGATCAGACCGAATAGAGCATTCAATGCTCGTGCTGAAATTGGCTTGATCTTGGCATCATCCCACCGCCGGCGCTTCTTTTGGCTTAGTCCAGCCAATCTCCAGCCACCTACCACACTTCTCATCTAAAGACCGTAAAAAGACTGTAAGAAAACTCTTATACGCATCTTCCAATCTACATAGTTAATAAGCATCAAATAAAAGGAGTATAATTAGAGATTGTCCTCTATTCATGACAACAGTGTCAATGGATCACACAAATAAAGATTAACCCTAATCGAGAGTGTGCTCCTCGCTCTCCGACACTACTGATAGACCAAAATTTATTAACCACTTTGGTAAATTAATCACCAATTATCCAAGTGAATTAATTAGATTCAATTACATGCAATAAGCGTAGAAGACAAACAAATCACCAAATTAATTTAAATGCAACGGAAAATAAATTTGACATGTGTGACGGTTTACGAATGGTTCACTGAGACAAAACCCCACCGGTGAATTTAAGGTCACCAATTCCTGAATCCACTATTATCAAAACAAGCCGACATAAGTAAAAGGAATCCCAAGACGTAATACTCGCCATGTCTGAACCTTACCCCAATACCCAATGAACTTGTAATGCAGCGCAATCTCCGCTCAATACACGAATCCCACATTGACCAACCAATGATGCATGGATCCCAAGAGCACGTGACTAACACACCAACTTGATGAAGATGTCAAGGCAGTCTTTCCCGGGCCATCCAACAATGGAGACTGTAGTTCTTGGTTACAAACCCCACAAAGATCGAGTACCTTCTAGAGAGAATATGATAAATCGGTACCTCCGTCTCCGGTCACAATTTGCATGCACAATGACTTTACATCAAGGTGCATCACCTTGCATCACCCTTGACAGCCCTTAAATAATCTTTATATATGTCTAAATGGCTGCGAGAAAAGAAACCCTACACAAATACACATGGATATGCGTGAAATCAGATCTAGAAATTTAATGCACTTACAGACACACTGGCCGGAAATGCCATCGAGCTTCATCATTAAATCTCGATAGAAATGATTATGTCGAGCTTTAATGAACAACACTTCTTCACTTGTTTCTTGGACAGATTTGCATGGCTTCAATACTAAATCCCAGAACTCTGTTCCCAGCACCAAACTCATCCTAGATCTACCTAATTACAAGTAAAGTGTGTTTTGTCCTTGTCAAAGGATTAGCCAATTTACATAACATATGTCTCTAACAATCTCACATATGTCCTAACAACATTGAAATAAATGCATCTAACATAAATGCGAAATTTGGATGAGGTGGAAGCTTAAATGAAAAAAAAGTAATACAATGCGCCACTTGGTAGAACCTCATACTCACCCGCATGAGGTCTCTGCTTATATATATATATTAACTAGTGTGTAGCCGCATGTATATGCATGGATAGAATTAAAAACAATCACAATACGATTAAAATTATACTTTTTTTTTTAGAAGAGTTTCAAATTATACATAGTATTAGCTTACACTTTTTTAAACCATGCATTTCTAAAATATGTAATTTTTTCTCATTATATATATATATATATATGATTTAGAATTTAATTGGTTTTAAACTCTTCAATTTTTTCACCCAATAATTCACTTGCCACAAAAATTAAAAACTTAGATAAATACTTGGTGGAAAATGAGACTCCAATTGAAATCCAATTTAGAATCTAATTGGATTTGGACTCTTTAATTTTCACTTAATAATTCACTTGGCACAAAATTAAAAATTAAATGGGATACATGGTGCAAAATTGAGTATCCAATTAAAATCTAATTGGATTTCCTTTAAGCTCCAAAGTAATGCTAGCCATCAAGAAGCCCAACTATTTGTAACGTAGATAAACTCTATAGATTTACCCCTAAGATTTATATTTATAAGATAGTGGGAAAAAATGGTAAATTACAAGTAAGATTTTAAAACTAAAGATAAAAAATAGAAAATAAAATATTTTTAAAATTATCTTTTAAAGTTCACTCAATTTTTTGTTCTTAACAAATTTTTTTATAAACATTTAAATTTAATTTATTAGCAATATATATTTATTTATTTATTAATTTCGTAGTTTTTTATTTCTATGATTTATTAATTATTTAATTTATTTTGTTAGTTCGTACACATATTATGTTTGCTTATTTTTTTCTCTCTCCATTTATTTTTTGTTTAGTTGTATTCTTTTGTAGTATGTGCACGGTTACTCCTATATATTTGCACACTTGACACTAACATTTCTTCGTTAAAAATAAATAAATAACCTATGGACATCACCTTGAGATTATTAGGCCATCTTCCATTCATATCAATATCAAAGTAATTGTTTATTTAAAGCAAATCTACATGAATTATTTCTGCACCAAATTAGTAAAATAATAAAATTTATCAATACAATAATTATAATTTTTAAATAAAAGGACAACAAATTAAGAAAGCTAAAGGAGATGATACAAAATTAAGGTAACCACTAATAATAATAATAATAATAATAATAATAATAATAATAATAATAATAATAATAATAATAATAATAATAGTGATAATACTTATTGACATCTAAAATTAAGGTAAATACAAGTTGTCATGGTTACCTCCTTATAATCGATTAAATACATTGATTGAAAAGAATAAAAGTTTTTGTAGATCAGATAAAACATATGTGTTTTTATTTAAGACTAAAATAGAAATACTCTTTTTTTTTTTTTTTTTTTTTTTTGAGAATTAAAATTACTCACATTAGTTACATTTAGAATTAGAAATACTCACGTTAGAAATACGTTTACATCACTCAAGGAAGCACTACGCTAGTTATAAATTAGGCCCGTATAGCATTAGCTTAGGTCTAGGCCTATCAGATTCGATTTTTTAGGGATAAAACTTGACCTAATTTGTATATGCTGATTTTCTAAACAATCATAGCTTTTATTTTAAGCAGACACACCTCTATAAATAGAGCAGAAAATCTAAAATTCAGCACCCCCTCTCTACCTTTACGTTAAAGAAATTCTGGAGGCTCTATTTTCAAGAATATCTCGCAATGTGAACACTCCAATAATACCAATTGGCATTTATGAGTGCCGATTAGCACACCCACAGTAATACCATCAGTTCTTAAATCCCGACCCTCGACACGTGTAGAGTGCCAATCGGCTAATTGATTTGCCTTCCATAATCATGATTTGTTTGCCCATTTCAGTCTACTTTTGGCATGGAGGAGTTGCTAATTTACACCTAAATCGACTTAGTTTTAGGCTTCTATTATTTAGTCATTTATCTACTTTCCTTTTTTTTTTAGTCATGTTTTTTATATATAGCGTAATCGTCAATCATAATTAATTTTTTTGAATGAAAATCAAGACAAACGTGAAGTTTGCTTCTTCCATTATTCTTCAAAAAAACTTCTTGTGAATTTATCATGGATCTTTCCTTATGCGCTCAAATTTTATAATCTTCTCGGTTCGATTCAATTATAATCATTGGGCCGAGGTTTGTTACTTTATACCTTGGTTCGTGATTTCATTTATAGACGTTGGGTCGTGGTTTTCTATCAAAAATCTGAATTTTAGCTTTCTTTGGGCAAGCAAATATTCCAATATTATTTGTCACTGGTCTCAAAGCTTGTCGATTGAGGTTCACATCGTGGAAAATGATATAAATAAGTAGAATTTAAATCAAAGATAAAAGTGTAAAATAAAATAACTTTATTGTTTCTTTAAATTTTGTATATAAACATTTAAATTCTATGTTATTAAAGTATATTTTTACTCATTTAGTTGTTACTTGTTTCTCTAAATTATTGATTGTCTGCTTGGTTTGTTAAGTGTATATACATATGTTTATGTTTATGTTTATGTGTTGTCTATGTTTGGGTGTGTTTGTGGACTTTATTTTTAGCTCTGGCTTTTATTCTAAACTACTCGTGAACCTGTTTGATGTATGGGTAAGTCTCAACTCATTCAATAGATTTCAAAATTTTAAAATTGTAATTTTTTTCCTTTGAATTTTTCATTATATAAAATGCAGTTTCCTTTAGTAACATAAAATAAAGTAAAAAATATATAAATATATTGTTACATTCTCGAGTTTTCAAACACATAGTTGGTTTTAGTTTAAGCATTTCATCTAAGATTCTTGAAAATACAAATCCAACGAAGAGTGGAGCTCCGTCGGGTTTTTGTTTAGCAAAATGAAACACTCTTTGATAATTTGAATATTAAATTGCACAAATGAGAAACTTATTCAAGAACACATGTTCAATAATGACAAAGAACTAAGCCATGATGAAAAAAATATAATGATGAACTTATCATCTGATACTTATGGATGAAACAATATTATTTGGAAATATTTATAAAAATTATTTAAAATAGAAGAAGACATGTTTTTAAGTTCAATATAATTCTCCAAGAATATTTAATGACAAAAAAGGAGCAAGAGACATGAACGTTGATTAGAAAAAGAACCAGTCAATTTATATCATTCTCTAGTGTCTCGTGCTTAAGTCTGAGTTTGTCAAAATGAATAATAACGCCCTTAAGATTTTCAAAACCATAAGGTGAGAGAAAATTCAATTAAATCTCAAATTAGAGCTCACTTTCTATGCCATACTAGCATTATTCTTTGAAGGCAAATGGTCTTGGCTATAAACTTTGAATAATTTTATTAAAAATCATTTAGTCTGATCATATAAATTGTATAGTATTATTCCTTAGATCTACAATCACACAAACTCCATTTATATGAAAAAACCTCCTAAATTTAATAATTAAAAGCCTAAGCAAACTTGACCAGAGGTTTTCATTTTCCAAAATATTTGTAGTTACATCTAAAATGTGTTATGCAATTTGAAGAGCATAGACCACATGGTATTATTTTCTCAAAATTTATTTAGAAGTACGCTTTTGATACACTAATGGATGGACTCACTAAAAGAGGAGAGTCGTGAAAATTTACTTATTAAAGGAGTCCTAAGGGACAAAAGAGATATATAAAATTGTTAGAAAATTATTAGGTTCAAAAGTAAAGAGTTGATGTGAATTCCTTTTCATGATGTAGATTTAACGTTTGATGATAGCAATCATGATCATATTAAATATGCTATGTTTAAAATTTTATGGATATTGATATTTGTAAACCAATATAAAAATTAATTATAGTGAAATTAAAAAAAGTTACATGTATTGCTAATTTTAGACAATTTCTTTCATTACACATAACCAATACAACAAAATAAAATGAGAAATAGCAACATAAAATTTACTACTCGTGAGTACCACTTAATTAATAAAGACATATAAACATAACAAATATCCGTATGGGAACTCCTTTGTTGTAGGAGAGAATACAAAATTTGATAATTCTTGAATAATAAATAGATAGAGCGTAAATGTTTATAGAGGTTATATAATGGATGTCATGGATTTAAAATTGCATTTGTGACTCATAAGCAAATCCTTAAAAAAAAAACACAAAAACAAAGAAGAGAAATACATGCTCAGAATAGTTTGGATAGTCGATAAAGACTTTTATTATAGATTCTACAAAACATTAAATTGCCTAAATGATAAGAAAAAAAAAAAAAAAGGAGAGTTAGATTTCTAAACAATATATAAACTGTAAGAGATTGAGAATTATTGATAATGAGGGAGAGAAAAGAAGAAGAAGAAGTTGTGCCTAAGAATATATAAGAATACACGGAAGAACAGAATATATATGTGTGTGTGTGTGGGGGGAGGGAGGACGAACTGAGGATAGAGTCAAAAGTGAGAAGTCCAATGTTAGAAGAACATACCTTGAAGGCACTGAGAACAGCCTTGAGAATATGAGCAACTCATCACAAGTCAAAGGAGACTACAATGCTCCGAAGACCCGAGGACACTCTTCGCAGGTCAACACTGGCCCCAAGCACGACTGCATAAACCGAGGAAGAGGAGGAAGATTTATTCTCACAAAGCAAAGAAGGGAATAATGTAGATAAAGTGCCACATCATCTTTTGAATTCAATACTTTGAACCCACTTAGCGGCCATTACACGGAGAAATGACCGAACAAAGGTCATCACAACCTATAGCCCTCGGTGAAGCCTTCTAAGAGTCCCACAGGCAAGATCAAGGGAAACAAACCTAAGCCCTCTCTAAGGGAAGATGAAGATACAACCCGGGAGGTTATAAGGTGGAAAGACCTTCAGAGAAAGGGGAGGAAACAGATCGTAGAAGAAAAGATAGCACACAATTGTGGTGATTGTAATTCAAGAACAGTGTAAATATGTACCTCGACCAAACTCCGAGGCACATAATATAAGCCCCCTCAAGCTCATTTTGACCAACTCTCATTTTATACACTTATTCCCATTACTAATCCTTCCATTTTAGTTAATCCAATACAACTTAGGGTATTAAAGGTTGAGAGATCCACTTATAAATTAATTGTGTGAGGAAAGAAGACTTATACATGCAAAGCTAGCACAAAGGAAAAAATAGAACAGGATGGTTTTGAGCCATTATCTATAGGCTATAGCTAGTGTTCAAGTTTGATCTCTCAATCAAGATCATCTCATGTCTCCAAGGGCAAGGTTACGTTGATGGCAAGGGGTTCAAATGAACCCTTGACTCAAGAGAAAAAAAATTTATTTAGTATTTAAATTTTTTGTTTTGACCCCCTAAATATAAATTTGAACACTTCTTACCCAAAAAAAAAAAAAAAAGAAGAAGATGAAGATGACAACATAGAAAAATCTGCTGCCGTGATTTAGAGAAATGTTCGCTTTGGTAAATTTGAGGAGATCATTTCGCAGCCTTTCTGTGTCAAAGGAGTGTCCCCCATCACGATGGCTTGCAGGTGGCTATGCTAGTCAGAGATAGCAGAGGGAACGACACTCATGGGCCAGTAGCTTGCCCGAGATCTCCATATAGAGAGAGAGAGAGAGAGAGAGAGAGAGAGAGAGAGAGAGAGAGAGAGAGAAACTAGTTGGTCAACAAAGTTAAAATAGAAAGAAAGAAGTATTGAGATAGGTGGGGAAATTAATTGGAATAACACGTTCTACTCTTGCTACTAGTTGCTTTTTTTTTTTTTTTTTTTTTAAATCAATATATTGATGATTTAAAGGCTACATACTGCAGACCATGCAACCATTTTTAACGTTCAAATATATGCACAAAACAAAGGAAACACTATATGACCAACTAAATTAATATTTGTAGATTTTTTTTTTTAGAAGGAAATATGTATAGTAAATATATAATTATAAATTACTAAATAACTATTATAATGTCATCTAACTGTGAATCACTTTCTTTTTTTTTTCAATTTTTTGATCCACCAATCTAATTTTTAAACCATTGATAGAAGTATTAAAAGACTTAAGAGAAAATAAGGAGTATTTTTAAAACTTTTGATTAGATAATGTTTAATATATATTAACACGGAGTACTGCATGTTACATGATTACTTGAATATTCCATTTCATTAGCCAATCCTGTAATATTCACTAGAACGAATTCAAAACCTTGTATTAATATCGATAAAGACCAATAAATTGTCAAATTGACTTCTAAAAATTTCGAGCCGCCATTATGCCCCCATCTTTTACTTTATGTGCTCTTCCCTTGAAACCAATAGTTAAAGGTTATAACCCGAAAATCGCCTCAAGGATTTATATCAAAGGAAATATTTAGTTTTGATAGTATTGTAAACATTTTTGCTGAAGCTGTCCATTATGTGAATAAACCCCTAATATGGTGAAGGAGAGATTTGTAAGGTTTAGTTTTACCAAGCCTCCACTTGGATCTTATAGAGTATTTCATGGTAGCATTGAAGTGTTATATGAAATCTTAAAGAAAATATGAATTTGACACTTAACTAGACAATGGTTATATTGGTATTATAACCTTTTAGGACTTGATGGAAATCTTAGTGAACCGCCAGTATGCATATTCTCATTGGATCATATCCTTACGGGATGGGAATACCTCTATTAGTCTCAAAGACATAATATTAAGGAGAAATAATATATTATGGAGGATTGTAGCGATGTTTAAAGATTAGTAAATTATTAGGAAGTATCCCTTACATCCATATGGTATACGACAAGGTGGATTAATTATATAAATATGTTACTCCTTTACTTTTAGGTGTGTAGAAAGAGCTCATTTGATTTTGGATCTAGACTACGAGTATTAGCAAGAAAGGTAAGTAATTATACATGATATGCACAAGTTTGTTCAGTAGCAATTCTTGTAAAAGTATTAATTGAATAAGTTCCCTTGCAATTCGTCACTGCCAATAATAGGTACTGTCTCTAAACCTCTTAGGAAGAATGCAGCGGCCTCTAAATAGCACACCAAATATCAGACCACCACAACAAATCACAAACTATGGCACTTCCTATTTCATTTTCCAAATGGATTTCTTTAGCTTGGTAGTGGTTATCGAATTTGAAGACAGTTGAAGACTTTTTGAAGTAAAGAGGATCTGACTTGATCGCCTGCTTTCACTAGCTCCTTTAGCAATTTCCCAGCCTGCTCTGCATGCAGTGGAGGGAGCTGAACTTAATCCTTTGTTTTTACAGTCCAATGAACCATTTTTAATCGAATTTTGATCATTCAATTGAAAATCAAGATGCCGACATCCTATCATGCACAGGAGACCAGTATCCCTATCATATATTCCTTCAGCAGAAATATGGACAAATTTGTATATAGCATCAGCCCAAACCTAAAATCTGTGGAGGTGTGAAGCCAATCCTGTAACTCATTCAACATTCTGCTATATTACTTTCTGTGCCTATCCGTTGTACATAAAGCACATCTCCCACAAATTGTGGCCTTAAGAAACCCGACGCTACCTTTCCTTCGGTGTTCCTCACCAACATATCAAATCCCATGTCCAGGGAAACCCATCAGGATAAGACTTACCCTTGCCTCTAATAGTTTCCTCCCCTAGTGCACAAGAATTTACTTCCTCAATTTCAGTATACTCATATCTACACCTTGTAAATAAAGGTCTTTTCCCTAAATTTGAAACCCACTCTTCCAAAGTGATTCTGAATCATTCATCTTCTTTGCTCCAAATTTCCACAGTACTTCTCCAATTCCTTAATGACAAACCGCCGAAATCAAACTCAACCCAATCGAGCAATTCCAACAGAAGCATTAGCCAAAATTCTGCACGCAACACCACAAAACTGGTTATCTTCCTCATCCCAAGCACCCTCAGCAATCAATGTCGCATTAGACCAGGAAATTCAAATTTCATACCAGTACTAGGATTAGGAAAACCATCAACATCTGTACCTTTCTGCTATGCTGGTCACACTGAACTCAAGTGAAAAGCAATCCAATTCAGGCAACAATTCAACACTCCCACCTAAAGGATTGCAATTCACACTACCACAATCACTCCAATATTCCAATTCATAAACACTAGTCCGTCCATCGAAAATGAAACAAACACCACGGTCCAATTTGCTTAGAGACAAATTAATATTATATTCTTATCTCTCCCACCTCTCTCCACTCAAACAATTTGCGTTATCAACCAATTGATACTGATAATTTGGATTCTGAGACAAACCCATTATCACAATCGGTTCAAAGTAATTGTCATCACTTTCCATATGCAAGCTCTCTAATGTACCATCAATTAAACTACCATAAATGGTGTTATTCTTTGAATAATTGCTTAAGAACAATCCTTAGAATAATTTCTTCCCGATCCGACCATACAGAGCTTTCCAGAAGATTCTGACCAATACCCATTAATGTAAAACACCGAATCTTCTTCCCAAAACTTAATACTTCCCAAATGCCACCAACGGGAAACAGAGTACTTTAACGGGTCTCGAATGTACAGGGTGGCTTCGAACTTGTGAACGCCATGGGAGGTGGTGGTTTGGATATGTGAGGGGTCGAAGGAGAGAGATATCCCGGATTCAGAGGTTGGGTTGAAGATTCCGATGCCGCCGGAGAAAAATGCGAATTCGAAGCGGAGGAAATTGTCGGAGAGGGAGAAGGGGACATCGCCGGAGGATAAATGGGGCTCGGGAACGACGTCGCTGCAGTGCTGGGAGTACAGTATTTCGGGTTTCCGAAACGGGTTTCGGAAAAATGCGGCGGTGGTGGTGGGGACGTTGAGGAATAAGAATAACAAGCAAAGGAAGGGACTGTGTGTGAATTTCAATTTCCTGGGTTTTGAAGAAGAAGAACATGAATTTGAGCCCATTGGTGCGGTGAACGGGAAAGAGTTTACAAACAAAGCCTAACAGAGGGAAGGAAAACTGAAAAGATTGAATTACTTTTCACATTGATGTGAATCAAAGATTACAAGAATCAACGAAAAACAGAGACTCTGTTTTGTTTACAGTAATAATAACAGTGGTTGAGAGAAAAACTGGCGGGAGATATAGCTACCTTAACAACCTATTAAATAAGGTGATTATAAGTGCTCTAATCTGTTTCTCTAATTGTGAGTTGAGCTGAGATCGTTTGGTCATTTGCAATAAGTGGTGGAGGCTTAGAGGATGTTTGGTTAGGAGAAAACAGTGGTGTGTTTTGTTTTCATTTTCAGTTTTCAACCGGAATCACTTCTAACAAACTGGTTAGGAATTGTTATTTGTACTCGGTTTTCATATACAGAATCCAAAAATGTGAGTTTGAATATAAAAAATGAATACACTTTTTTGCTATTTTCATTTTCACTGAAAATGAATACAATGACATTTTTGTAATTAAAAAAAAAAAAAAAAAAAAAAAACTCAAATTTTGTGTTGAATTTTTAATTGAAAAGTGAAAAAAAAAAAAAAAAAATGTAGACGAGAAAATTTGTATCAAACATAAAATGAGTTGGAAAAAGAAAATATAAGTACAGAATATGAAAAGTGAACGTGAAAGAGTTTACAAACAAAGCTTAACAAAGAGAAGGAAAACTAAAAAGATTGAATTACTTTTCACATTAAAGTGAATTAAAGATTACAAGAATCAAAGAAAAATAGAGATTGTTTTATTTACAGTTATAATAACAAAGTTCTTAAGAGAAAATCTGGTGGGAGAAATAGCTACTTTAACAACCCATTAAATAAGGTGAATACAGATATCTAATCTATTTCTCTAATTGTGAGTTAAGCTTATATTTTTTGGACTTTTGCAATAAGTGGTGGAGGCTTAGAGGATATTTGGTTAGGAGAAAAGAGTGGAGTATTTTGTTTTCATTTTCCCACCATTAAAAAACTGGTTTGGCATTGTTATTTTTACTCGGTTTTCATTTTCAATATCCAAAAATGTGAGTTTGAATACAAAAAATGAATACACATTTTTCTTGTTTTCATTTTCACTGAAAATGAATACAATATTTTTGTTAAAAAAATTTAAAAAAAAAAAAAAAAAAAAAAAAAAAAACCTCAAAGTTTGTGTTGAATTTTTAATTGAAAAGTGAAAAAAAAAATGTAGAGAAGAAAATTTGTGTAAACATAAAATGAGTTGAAAATAGAATTTGAGTACAAGATTTTAGAAAGAGAAAATGAGTACAGAATATGTAAAGTGAACGTAAAAGAGTTTACAAACAAAGCTTAACAGAGAGAAAGAAAATTGAAAAGATTGAATTACTTTTCATATTCACGTGAATTAAAGATTGCAAGAATCAAAGAAAAAAAAAGACTGTTTTATTTACAAATATAATAACAGAGTGCTTGAGAGAAAAAATGGTGGGAGAAATAACTACTTTAACAACCCATTAAATTCGGTGAATACAGGTGTCTAATTTATTTCTCTAATTGTGAGTTAAGTTGACATCATTTGGACTTTTGCAATAAGTGGTGGAGGCTTAGAGGATGTTTGGTTAGAAGAAAAATGTGGTATATTTTGTTTTCATTTTTAGTTTTCAGTGAGACCTACCACTAAAAAACTAGTTTGCCTTTGTTATTTGTATTCAGTTTTCATTTTTAGTGTCCAAAAAAGTGAGTTTGAATACAAAAAATCAGTACACATTTTTTCCATTTTCATTTTTATTGAAAATAAATACAATGACATCTAAAATAAAATAAAATAAACTCAAAGTTTGTTTTGAATTTTTAATTGAAAAGTGAAAAAAAAAATGTAGACAAGAAAATTTGTGTCAAACATAAAATGAGTTAGAAATAGGAAAAAAAAAGTACAAGATTTGAGAAAGAGAAAATGAGTACTAAATATGAAAACTGAAAATGAATATGCACCCAACACAAACCAAACAGTATTCTTACAATAGAGTTGTTTTCAAGGAAATTTGAATTGACAAATAGAAGAAGAAAAAGGGAGTAATATGTTAATGAGATAAGGGCAGTGGTGAAAGCAAAGGACCAATAATTCAAAGGCAAGTCAGCAGTGGCGGCTCTAGGAATATTTTCCAAAGTGGTCATTAAGAAACTTATATTATACAAAATTTAATAAAAAGATAGCTGCATATATTGACAAAAAACGAAAACAAAACACATGCACACACACCCAAACACATAAAGTTTTACAAATTTTTTTACGAATTTTCTTATTTTGAAATCTTTTCATAATAGTCTCATTATCAATACTGAAAGTTACATCTCTTTCAAAATTTTAGTTAACTAAAACTTTTCTTGAGCTTTTTCTTTTTGTTTGTAAGGACCTAATATATTTTTAAGGGGACCAAAGTTTAAGGACAAAGTTTGGCTACAAATTTTGTTGTAGCCTAAGACTAAAACTCACACTAAAAAATTAACATGGCTACATATTTTGAAAATCTAACCGTTGAATTGTATGTTTTTTATGTTCTTAAAACACGTCAAATTTCATGTCAATCAAATGTTATTTACTATTTGATCCATAAACTTAATTTTATGTATTATTTTAGAGTGCAAAAACTCAATTTAAATATTTGATTGATAATATAGCTATTAATCTTTGATCTTCTTGAAATTTTGCAAGTATGAGGGATAGAAGAAGCAAATATAATCCAATGGTAAATTTATCAAAATTCACATCTAATTAAAAAAAAAAAAATGAGTGGAGTTATAACCTTAGTCTACAACTAAGTTTGTTACCAAATTTTGTCCAAAGTTTAATTACGTTGGACTAAAATAATTTAGGGCAATCACAAATATTTTTAAGGGCAAAAAAAAATCATAAAATATTTAAATTTTATACATAATAATTATTTTTTCCAGGTCAAGGTGGTCCTATGACCACCCTGGACTCAATGTGAAGCTGCTAATGTAAGTGAGACTTGTAAAGCAAAGCTAGACTACTCTCTACAAATATTCCTATACTTTTTCTTAGAAATATGATCTACACTTCATTTGGGGCCGTACTAGTGTCGTATTGGTGTCGTACCCTTATCATATCAGTGTCATGCCCGCCATGTCATATTATATTTTTTTCAAAAATTGCCCAAGTCCCCATGTCGTATCTGAACTCGTATATGTGTCCAAGCTTCCTAGGTTGAGGAATATGAGGGCATGGGTAGAACAGTAAGATTAAAACCCGGTGTTAGTGTATTCACCACACCATCAGTTCTTAGAATTTGGATTTTAGTAGAGAATTGAGTTTCAATTAGAGTTTTAAAAATGAACGAAGATAGAAAAGACGTCAGAATTTTGTTTCAACAAGAACGTCCATGTGAGTCAATCCACAAATATCACATAATACCTAAAACTAAGAGGAGAAGTAATGGGTTCAGGACACCAAACATCGCTTTGAATCAATTCAAACGGAAAGGTTGATGACACTTCATGTTTGTTCAGTGGGGTTCTATGCATCTTTGCACTTACACAATATTTACTAGTGGAACAAACAATACCAACTTGAGAAAAAGACACAAATTCATGTACATTGATCAAAGCAGAATGCAAAGTCTTAGAACTAGGATGACCAAATCAATTGTGCCACAATTAGAATTGATTTTGAGTAGTAGAATTACAAACTCTTATGCTTAGGTGAGGTGCTGTAAGTAGAATATGCAGTAAAAGAGTTCAAAGAAGCAACTGAAGGAATTGACTAGACTCCATCCGTACTCGGGCCTTTGTAAACGATTCTCCCTAAAGGTAAATCCGGAATTGAAAACTGATAACCATTTATTTTGATTGCACAACTTATTAATAGACAAAAGATTAGAAGCTAAATAAGGTAAGCTAAGTCTGTTTTTCAAGAGAAACTTACGAGTATGAAACTCACCATTGCGGCATTGCCTACATGAGTAATAGGAAGTTCAAAACCATTTCTTAGAGTGAGTGTCTTAGGGTTTGTTTGGATATCGTTTATTGCTGAAAACTGAAAACTTATTGCTAAAAACACTTTAGCAAAATAATTTTTAAATTATGAATAATGCCCGTGAGATCCAATTTGGATGTTACATTTGCTTTATTAAAAAACTTGCGGGTCCCATGAACAGTATACAGGACCCAGGTTTGGACGCAAATGCCAGCTGCATTTGCTATCCGAACGCACACTTAGTACCATTAGTTGGTTGCTGCTGTAGAGTAGACAGATTGGGTGTGAAGTGGTCAGATGCACTTGTGTCAGTAAGCCAGCCAGTACTCCCTTGAGATTGAGAGGAATTTGCAGGCACAGATAGATGCAAGCCACAGATAGGGCGTACTTAGCTCAAAGTCCGTCTAAGACACCTTGCATGCATTTTCAGTATTAGCAATTTACTGCCACTTAATGCACGTGTAGCGACTGTTTGGAACAGCTTATTTAGCTGAAATTGAAAATTTTTTATTGAAAATGTAGAAAAAAAAATTTTAAAAGTTAGCTGAATAGTACAATGGAACCATGAATAGTACCAAAAAGTGCAATAAAACCTATAAATAGTACCAAAAAAAAAAAAAGCAAAAAACTCAAATAAGCTTAAGCAAATAAGCAAATCTCATACACACTCGTAGTATATAAACCCCAAATTCTATCATTCAATCATCAAGAATCAAAATCTCTGATCAAGGAACACTAATCCTAAGTGTCTTCCTAACATCAAACACAAAGTAAGGGTCATTTGACTCATTGGAATAGCAATCCATTTTAGTCTAATAAATTTCTGATCCATACCCAATTTGACCCGTACCCAATCAGGCCAAACCCAAACCCATTTGACCCGAACAGTTTGACAGTTCTAGTTTAAGGGCACTTTTCTCCAATACACTTTTTTTATATGTTTTTTTACGTTAACAATGATCTCCAAAGCTTACTATTCCCTCGAGTGTGTCTTTTAGTCCCTTGTCCTCTCTTTTTTAGTGCTACTCCCTTGTCCTACACCCAACAACATAACAAGAAGGAATCTCTTAAGTTGGTTTCAAGATAAGGTTTCTAATAAATAAAAAAAAGTCATGAATCCTATGAGACCGTATGAATCACGAAAACACCTCTTTATTTCTTTGAGAATTTCTCTCCAACACATTTGTCTAGGGATATTTTCTCGAGTTACATCTAGTTGTAGGCTTCCTAGTGTGTCCCTCCTATTTATGTGCATCATTGCAAACGTTACATTACATTTAGGAAGTGGGGAAGGTGAAATGTTGCCACCACAATCTTTTTGAATTTTATTTCTGTCATTTATTTATTAAAAAAAATTAATTAATTCTCTTCTAATAAAAGTCTACAACCCATAAATTTTTTATTTTTTATTATTTTATAATTAAAACCCAATTCCATTTCCATCTATTGTTTGTAACATTTGGATCTACATTCACACCCATAACGTAAAGGATCGTCGAGATGAGATTGAAAATCCTTTCAGTTAAGCTATACTCATGCACACACGAGCTTGTTACCAAACAACCCAGAGAAAACAATTATGGTAGTGGCAAAGCAAACCAGGATGCCATTTAAGAACCTCAAAAGCACGCTACACATATGATATCATTGATCATCAAAATTAATCATGACTAAATTTTAAAAAAAATTATATATAAAAAATCCGTAAGAAATATGTATTCAAAAAATGATAAAAATGAAATATTTTTATCAGTACAAATTAAGAAATGATAAAAATGAAATACTGTCAAAGTAGTGTTTTTTTACTTTCTATTTAAAAAATTAAATTGAAGTTGCTCCATCTTTTGCTCAATGAGGCATTGAGGCCTTCAGAAATGTTGATCTTATATATCTCACTCCTTCTTTGAAATGCAACAAATAACGTAATTATCCTGTACAATAACAAAAATAATGAGATTTAGGACCCATACGATAATTAATTGAAAAGCGAAAAAAAAAAATTGTGATATAACAATTGTCACAAGAAACAGAGCATGGATGTTAAACAAAGAAGGTAACTTATAAATACAAAATTTTGAATTAAAAGAACATTTAGTAAATTTGGACAATATGAAACATTAAAACCAAAAGTGGGTCACCATAATTGTAACCAAATAAAATGGGAGAGCATAAGCATTTAATTAAAGTCGGACTCATTATGCTTAGAAGTTAGAACCCATCAGCACCCAATCCCCAGAATATGTAAATTAAAAAAGCCACGGTGTTGTTCTCTCACACACATTAATAACTTTGAACAATATGCAACATTAAGCAAGAATCATTAAAAACCAAAACTGGGTCACCATTATTGCAAACCAAATAAAATGGGTGCTAATTACTATTGGAGTAACAATTAATATTAATTATCAAAAAGTAACAATTTATATCACACAGTGTGTCCAAAAGTCCCAGACCACAAATTCGATCACATTAACTAAAAAACATAACTCCCCAGAGTCCACTAACAAGTAAAACCATGGAGTTCCAAACAAATATTAGTTAAAGTTAAACCACCAAAAATCAAAATTGGCCACTTGAAAAAACTGGTCAAAACCTCACTGGTAGAGTCACATAAATTCAGTGACTGAAATCTAAGTTACAAATCAATAAATTAAGGAAAACTCATTTTAGTATATGAGCCATAAATCAAAATCCTATCCTAAATTTATTAACTTGGAGACAGATACAATCCCCATATATATAGACAGAGAGAGAGGTTTCAA
>JARYZH020001279.1:0-33828 GCA_030021035.2 Notholithocarpus densiflorus
TCCTCATAATACAAGGTTATTAAATATGCTGATTAAATCAGAGGTGTGAAATATTTTAGTGTCAAACTGGGAGAGTGTATAATAGTATTTAACTTGATGGATGTTTGCCCTTGTTTTACAGTAGAGGGATCTGTCACATTCAGATGAGTTCACCTGACCATTTGCACTGTTTTTTATGGTTCAGGAAACTATGTGAATTACAACGAGGTGTACCATGATAGAGATATCTTTGTGGAAGACTATAAGGAAATGAATAGGAGCTTTAAGATATATGTTTATCCTCACAGGCGAAATGATCCTTTTGCAAATGTGCTGTTGCCAGTGGGTTCCGAACCTGGGGGTAATTAGGCTAGTGAAAGTTACTTTAAGAAGGTCCTTATGAGTAGCCATTTCATCACAAAAGATCCAACCAAGGCAGATCTTTTCTTTCTGCCTTTCTCTATTGCAAGCTTGCGGCATGACCCAGAATTGGTGTAGGAGGTATTAAAGATTACATCCTCAATATTAGTCACAAGTACCCATATTGGAATCGGACAGGTGGGGCTGATCATTTCTATGTTGCCTGTCATTCCATTGGACGGTCAGCAATGGATAAAGCAAATGAAGTGAAATTCAATGCAATTCAAGTTGTGTGTTCTTTTACCTATTTCCACCCTGGGTACATTGCTCATAAAGATGCATGCCTGCCACAAATTTGGCCAAGACAAGGAGTCCTCCCTAATCTTTCTTCAACAAACAGGTGAGTTTGGTTCTTATTTTTATTTTTATTTTCTAATTATCATTTATTTTATACTGGAAATTTTATGAAAATAGAGATTTATAAATCCTCTATGTCAAAGTTTAAGAAAGGCTGAGGATATTTTACAATCTCAGAAAGCCAGTATGAAAAGTCATCTTGGTTTATAATTTATTGATTTATTTGTTTTTTAAGAAGGGCATTTGGGTAGATGACAGCTTTTACGGCATTATATGTTATTCAACTTATAGTTATTTAACATTTTCCCTCCCCATCTCCCCTCAAAAAGTGGGGGAAAGAAAAAAGAAAATTGAAAAAGGAGTTATATCTTAACTGACTGCACATCTCTTAGACCCAAAAAACCAGATGCATTTTGTTGTGTCTGTCATGTGTGGTTAGATTAATTATTATTTTTATTCTTGAGTGACATGCCCATGTAAACATGACCACTCTAATCAGTAGGAAAAGTCTGTCTCTACTTTTCCTTTTGGTCTATTCTTTATGCTTAGCTATAAGCAATCCTCTACTTAAGTATAGGATGTAGAACCACTTGAGAAATCTCCTGGATAGTAGGTTGAAAGTATCTACAGTGATGTATCTCTAGAGTCATTTCTTTTTAAACAAATTATTTGAATCATATGTACTTCATTGAAGGTCTGATTGTGCAATTCAAGTTACTTTCCCCACCATTATCAAGTAAGCATCTTAAAGTTGGAATGACTTTCTCAGACTCCCCCACCCCCCCCAAAAAAAAAGAAAAAGAAAATAAAGCTATGGCCTTGAAAAATCACTAGCGAAACACCACATTTAGAAGCCCACCTACTTTGAAATTTAAACAATTAACCCCATGAGGTAGCAAATTTGACTAGATATTATGCCTCATTAAGCAGAGATCACTAGATCAAATCTCCTCTTCCCCCTCTTGGAGCCAAAACTTATTAAAAAGAAAGGTTTTTTCCCCATGCAAATTGGTGTGCACAAATACAGTCTAGGATTTAGTCTCTTTCAATGAGGGGGAAGTAAGGCTACCTACAAACTAATTCTCCCAGACTATGCAAAAGCTAGAGCCTTGTGCATTGAGTACAACCTTTATCTCTAATCTCCCAATTGTTTATCTTATCTTTTTAATCCCTTGATGTCAATTGTCAAGATGGTCAGGTTGAGTAAGTATCAGATCATCGGGATCTCTTTCTATTCTCTACTTTCTTTTTTCATTCACCATTGATAAGGGTCAAAAGACAATATTTGAGTTTCTTTTCTTTTACTTGTGTTGGAATTTTCTTTCAGCACCTGCTGACCAGGATCAACATTTCTTCATCATCAGATGTTTTTCATTCTCAGTTTTTTCTCTTTTCCTTTACCATTGCAAAAGGTCAAAAATAATATTTGGCTTTCTTTTCTCTCATTTTTGTCTTGGAATTTCCTTTCTGCACCCACTGAAGGAGATCAACCTTTATTGTTTGATGTAGTTTGTAGTGGAGTTTAAGGAAAGGAAATTATTATTAAAAAAATCCATTTGAGTTGGAGTAGATCTAAGAATCCAATTTTATGTTCTTTCTTTGTTCCAGGCAACTGAACACTGTGAACAGAGTGTTAATTCCTTTTCTAGGCAATTAAGCATAGCATTTGCACATGCTGCATAAGCTAGCATTCCTAGTATAAGACCTGTGAAATTGTTGATTGGGTCGATTGTCAACCATTTTTATTGATAATTCTGCACCTTTTAGGGGAAAAAGTATTTTCCCCTTCTATGTTTGGGGTAGTTCACAAGTCCCTCCCTTATCTTTGAAACCAAATAATTTTGCCCTTTATGTTTGGAAAATGAGCTAATGCCCCCAATATGTTACTTTATCAGTTAAATCCAATGGAATCACAATGATTACAAATGCTATCCAAAAAAAAAACTATGCAATCCACAACTTTTTCTCTTCCTTGTGGTATACAACTAATAATTTTTTCAAAAAATGCCATTAAATTTAACTGAAAAAGTAACGGATTTGGGGTATTTGCTCATTTCCCCACAAAGAAGGGGAAATTGGTTGGTTTCAAAGTTAAGGGGGAAATTGCAAACTACCCCAAAGGGTCCAAACATAAAGGGGGGAAAGTGCTTCACTCCCCCCCCCCCCCCTTTTTTTTCCCTAAAAAGATGCAAAATAATAAAATAACAATATCATGGCTAACACTCAACAAATCTTCACCTCTAGCCCATGAAGAGTTCTTTTAAATAATACTCTCTTTGTGAAACATCATTGTTTATAAAAATAAAAATAAATGTCCTTTGTCCTTAACAAACGATGTGATTACTTGAGTTAAAATGATATTTGAAAATTTTAGTCAAAATTTCCTTCGCAATCATCAATTAGATTCTTCGCAAATCTCACCATGCACCATCCATATCTATCTTCCCTTTGTGATGATTTAATCAAACGCTCTTCTCTACCTTTTGCTCCACCATGCAATTTACTTTTTAACTATATCAACTTGTATAAGTTCTTGAATGCTTTCTCTCTCTTTATTACCAGCAAAGAGTTATTTTTTACCCCTTCTATTTTGAGCATTTCCTTTCCAACCAATAGTACAGTCACCTAGGTGTCACATGAAGGTTGAAGTGAAGTTAAAAGCAGTACAACTTGATTCTCCTCCTCAATTTTACTATTCACATTTGATAATTAAGTAATCAACTCTATTAAAAGCATTTCAATGATCTTAATATCATCACCTTCCTTCAGATGTAGCTAATACAACACTTTAATCAAAGTTCAAATACAAATTTGTAAGTGATTTTCACACACACATTCATAATCAGACATAGTGAAAAGTCTATGTAGTGCCCTAATCAATCCTTGTTGCACCATCTTTGACAATGCTTATCCAAAGACATTATTTTCCCATCAAAGGATTTTACCTTGAACTTTGTGCTGGCCATCTATAAGATCCTTAACTAATAGGTTTAATATCAATTTGTGTAAAAATTACACAAAATTATAAAATAGCAAGCTCTACAAGACACAAAGTATGACATGATTAATTATCTATGTCACATGTAAATCAACTATCAACAATATGGATTACAAATTATTAACTCTAAAAGTCACATTCTTAACACTCTCAAATCTAGGACCCCAAGTTACACAACTAATGATGCTCCTACACTATCACACTAGAAAAATTGTCTTCCAATTCTCACACTATACAAAGTTATACGACCACTCATATCTATAGACCATTTTACTTTCTTTTTTTTTTTTACTGATATGGGATTACTACTCTTATAGAGGAGCTATTCCACCCCCTTACTTGTCAATGTGGGATTCCAAAGCTAATAAGGACACATTGTCTACTAGCTCATAAGTGGGACCCAACACCACGAAATTACAGAATGGAAAGAATAGTCATCTATTTGTTCTTTGATTAACTTCTGAACCAGCTTTCAGTCAAAGTAGGTTAATTATTATGCTATAAATTATTCTGGCTAGTTTCTGTCTACTCATTTTTGTTTTTCTAATTTCGCTATTGAGGGAGGGGGAGCTGTATCCATGATATATCAATTTAGCATGCATTGTGATATATTAATGTTAATAAAAATTATGTCGTCATGGTTTTATTGTTGCTGTGATGTCTGAATCAACTGGAACTCATCTTGCTTCCATTACAAATGAAATTACAGGAAGAAGCTCGCATTCTTTGCTGGAAAAATTAACTCCCCAGTTCGAGAAAAACTTCTTAAAGTATGGAGAAATGACACCGAGATCTTTGCCCACTATGGCCGGCTCAAAACTCCTTATGCTGATGAGCTGCTTGGGAGCAAATTCTGCCTCCATGTTAAAGGCTATGAAGTAAACACAGCTCGTATTGCAGATTCACTATATTATGGTTGTGTTCCTGTGATCATTGCCGACTACTATGATCTCCCATTTGCAGACATATTAAACTGGAAAAGTTTCTCAATTAATGTTGCCACGTTAGATATCCCATTGCTTAAAAAAATCCTTAAGAGGTTTAGCTTTGAAGAATATCTAATGTTACAAAGGAATGCATTGAAGGTGCGAAAACATTTCCAGTGGCACCTTTCCCCTGTTGATTATGATGCATTTTACATGGTTATGTATGAGTTGTGGCTTCGTCGGAGTTCTGTAAGGCTGCCCTTGAATGCTTTTGTTCATCCCAATTGATGACCGTAAATTATTCTCAATTGTTTTTTTGTTTCACAATAGCATTGGCCTTTTGTATTACTTATTACTGATTAATTTTCTCTATAAAGCAAGTTCAGCATGTCATATCAGTAACTCCGGAAAATGTATAAATTGTTAATTTGTTATATGGAGATTGTGAAAGGGAAATAAGGGGTGCCGTTGGCTACACGCCTGTCAAGATCTTCAATTTTAAGATTGCAAGCTATTCCCAGCAGAAAAACAGTGAATCAGAACAAAACAAAAGAACTATTAGGCATGGCATATTGCAGCATGTTCTTGCGTGTTTTCTGCACACAGCATTCTACTTCTTTTGCTAGGTTTGTGAAACTGCCCTACCGCTCAAAGATGAACTGTAATTGCAGGAGTAAATTATTGAAAACAGATCTATATCAGAGATTGGAAACTTTTAAGTTCTGAACCCTATAAGTGAAATACCACAATTAAACACATATTGAGGTTTGAAACTTTGAATCCTCCTGAATTAAAATTTGAAGATTTAAGGGGTTGTCATGAACGTTTAACATCGTTATCATTGCTCTTCTCAACATCATAATTGTCCATTTTAATCCTCCTGGATTAGATTTTTTAAAGATTAAGGGGATATTTATAAACGTTTACTATCATTATCATTGCTCTTCTCAACATCAATACATCATAATTATCGTGATAATCTTTGAAGTACCCATTTTAACTGAAAAAAGAATCTCTAAAATAGCTTATTGGAAGGAAGAAAAAAAAAAACTACAATCAGTATCTTCAAGACATGGTTTGTATCATATATGACTTAAAAGGAAATTAGTAATAATTTGTAGATAACCAAAGCATTTCATTTTCTTGTTATTTTCTCATCAACTCTTTGCTTTTCTCCAAGTTTTTGTTTCCTTTCTTTAAGGGGCCAAGAATTCCTGGAAACAATGGGAATTGAAACAGTACATGAAATATGACATGTTTAAGAGATTAAAAACAAAAACAAAAGGAGCTTTATAAATATGACATATTTTATATTAGTTTATGGCCATCAAATGAGATGACAAATACATTACGAAAAATGCTTGGAGTGTTGGAAAAAATTATGAAGTCATGCAATTATATATAAAGTTGTTTAAGTATAAGATAATGGCTTTCATTTGGCCCTTGCCCTGTTTGGTATGTATGTATCTTATCTCATTGTCTTTTTAATGAAAGGGGCATTACCATTTACCAGATGGCGGTTTCTACAATTTAAAAAAAATAAACAATAAAAAACTAAAAATCAGAAATAACTTCCTTAAATTACAATAAGGAAAGTCTGGATACCAAAAAAAAAAAAATGAACTTATAAATGTTAAATAATGGTCAATCAAGCAATAACAATATACCACCAAACCTTAAACATCTTCCTGCATGCCAATATCCAATTAATTAATATTGTGGGGTTCAATCTCAATTCGACATTTATTCTATTTCTATGCTACAAGTACAAAAAAAGACGCGTGAATTAGAATGTCAGGTTTGCTTTACTTGCTGAAGAAAATCCAGTGACAATTTAGGTACATATGCATAGTCAAAAAGTGCATCATGCAGGTTTAATAAATAAATCGCTTGTGACTTGACCTTCAACAATATCTTGGCGTAACACCTGCAGGCAATGGTTGGTGTTACAATTCAATAGGCTTCAACCAAGACCCAAAAAACAAAAAAGACTAATTTATTTAACTACCTTTCACAGTTCCAATTCAAGACAATGAAATTGTACCAGGAAGGAAAGAAAGACGATACAATTTGCTAATTAACAGAAAAAGACCCACTACCCACAAATTTTTTTTTTATTTTAATCAGAATAATTCACTAAGCTATGAACGTTTCCAAAATCATTAATTTTTAATAATATGATGTCATTGTCATGTTCTAGAAACAAAAAAATTAAATAAAATTAAAAAAATTAAAAAAAATAAATGATAACTCAAAAGTGATTTTTCAGTTTCTATTCAAATAAAATTTGGTCATCTAACTAAGATGTTTAATAATAACAAAAGGAAAGGATCCACAAATTATGATGTATGATAACTAATAAACTTCGCAACAGCTTCTTCACACGTTCCACAAAATGACTTGGGTCTTTTTTAGCTTTAGAAACTCCAACTTTTACTAATCTAATCTTCGTATTTGGATGATGCATTTACGGTTCTTTTATGAACTCCAACATTGTTCTCGCTAATCTATGACTCTCGGATCTGAATTAAAGAGAAATGAGATTAAAAAATGGTAAATTGAAAAATAAATAAAGATGACTGGATGATAATGGTGGAGGGAAAAAATATAGAGAAAGAATTGAAAAAAGGGATTGGGCTTTTATTTTATTTTTATTTTTTTTCCCTCCTGGAGACTTAAACCCCGGCCCTTGCCCTTCACACTCCACAAGCATTTATACTTTTAGAGTGACCACAAGGGGATGGGACTTTTATATAATTAATTATTTATTTATTTATTTATAAAAAAGGGATTGGGAGTGAGTTAATGAAGATGTTTATGGTATAGACCTACATTACAAAGATTATTAAAGTTATTCGTTTTAAATGTCAATAAAAATCATCATCATTATTATTATTATTATTATTATTATTATTATTATTATATTACTAGACTCATCACACGCGTTTTGCGCGTGCAATAATTTTTTTTCTTTATTTATTTGTTTTTTGGTTTAGTGTTATAATGCTTAAAAATGATATATAAATAACCTTGTGTATTTATTTATTTATTTATTTTAAAGAATGAGGTAAGATAACGTGGAATAATGTTTAAAAATGAGATAAAGAATCGTAAAAAGCTAAAATCTAATGGGACATTTGAATTTATAGATTGGGATAAGAATTGTGATAAGTAAAAAAATTTTAGATTTGAACAAAAGAAAGATGATATACGTTAGTGTGGATGGATGGAGATTTGTAATAACTATATAGAATTTGGATAAAAAATTTTGGAATGTTTTAAAGAATTAAAAAAAAAAAAAAAAAAAAAAAACCATAGAAATTTTGAAATAAGAATGAGTAGTTTTTACGTGAGGTAGTGGTTTTTTTTTTTTTTTTGGAAGAAGTAATTTTTTTTTTATAAAGATAATTGAAGTATTTGAATTCAAATAGATAACAAATACAGATAGGAATCAAACATTTGAATACAAATAGGTGGTGAGAATAACAGTTTTTTTTTTTTTTTTTTCCTTTTGTACGTGAGATAATATTACTATTTTAACATTTTTTTGCTTTTTTGTAAGGAAAAAAAAAATTAAACTAAAGGGTATGTTATTTATGAATTTGTATAAGGATATTTTGGTACGCCAAAATTTGAAGATGAAACAAGGGAATTCTCTTATTAATAATATAGATATTTATATTAGCAATAATTCTGAAATAGTATACCGGTATTAACCGGTTCCGAAATATATCATTCCCATTGCTAAAGCGAAACGGTTTTCGGTACAATATTGACTCTCTTGTACAAAAGGCCAAAAATTTCTTGAAGAATAATGAGTTAGCTCAAAAATACGGCTCAATGATATCACCTTTGGATTGGGAAATATTGCACTCCCAAGATAACTGCTTCACAATTTCTTGTATTGCACCACTTTCCTTCCGGGCGGAATATATCTTCAATTGCTTCACCAAATCAAACAAGGCTATGATCTCTGAAAATTAGACATATATACCTTTCCAAAGATATAAAGAATGGAGAAATCTGAGTTTCAAAAGACCTCGAAGAAGCTACTCGAAGACAGAGCCTAAAAAGGGTGAAAACGGAATCAGAAAGCTTCTAAAAAACTCAAGAAAAAGTGAGGTAACACTAGGCCTAAACCCCCTATGCGCCTAGCACTGTTGGGGGCATAGTGAGGCTGAGCCTACATGCTACCCCCTTTTCCTTTAAATGTCATCCCCTCCCCTTCCATCATTTTTCACCATCAACAACTATCAACAATTCCCAAGTTCTCCATCCTTTTATGTATACAACCTTTACCAAAAATTCTCTACACCTCTCTTCATCTTTATTCCATCTTAGTCTAGGCTCCAAAACCCTCTGTTACAAAAAATCCGAGCAACCTTTTTGCTTCCACTAGCCTCCCAAAAAGCCTTATGTAAGCCCCTTACCCCTTCACTAAAGCTTGGATCATCTAGGTTACTATCCTAGCAACCAAATTTCTTCTTCTTTTTTTCTTTATACATACTCTATGGATCTATGAAGTTATTCTTCTTTTATATTCTTACTCTTTATATTTCCTTGCTCTTTACTTTTATGTAATAAAGACTTGGCTTTTCTCATATTTATGGGCATATACAATGTGTGAAGGTGTATACCTTTATATACACACTTATATACTAAATTTCATAGATTTAAGAAAGGACCATCCTTGAATCTTGTTTATTCTCTACACCCTAATCAATATGGTTTAGTGGAGGTGTATTCTTATACCCACAATGCACAACCATTCTTTGATGTTCCATGGGTGTAGGGTTTATTCAAGATGAGTCTTTCTAGTTTATTCTTTACATCCCTAATCATTATGGCTTTGTGAAGGTGTATTTTTATACACCTTGATATACAAAACCATCCTTTGATTATTCATGGGTGTAAAGTTTATTCAAACAAACCCTCTAAAGAAAGAGAGTTTAAAAGGATTTAATAAGTGGTTTTTCAAAATGGCTTACTATCATTTTTCTAAATGGATATTTCAAATGACTAAAAAAGTGAACTTTTCAAGTTTATCCTTAATAAAAACTCTCCAAGGGGACATTAAAAAAAAATTTAATTGTGAAATTGTGTTTTAAAAACATAATTTTAGTCAAGTGGGAGTGTGTAATAACAAGTATGTGACTATCATTACTCATAAAAGAAAGGTAACAAGGATGTGGCACCCTCCACCTTCAAGTTACTTACGTTCCACAATATCTAATCAACCAATCTCGTAGTGTCTTTCAATTAAGTAACACCAATTCAATTACTTTATGTTACAACTCAATTTTGTTTTAGTGCCAATTTGGGAAATTCTCACTGCATAACACGAACAATGTTCTCATTTTACACTTAACATAGATGATAGAACTCTTTTAATTTTTTTTTTTTGTTTTGTGAGCATTTGGGGGGCTAAGGCAAGGCTTTGTTGCTGTTGTTGTTGCTGATGACCTAATTTTCCACATTGGCATGTGGGGTGGTAATACTTGTTATATTCTCAGAGAGTAGTGTTATAGCAGTAGTCTTTTACCAGCAAACTGACTAGCATTAATCCAACACTTATCCTTAGAGCAAAAGTATTATTATATAGTTCTGTAGAGTGTCGAACTGTCGATTACAACATATGTTACTTTTGCTTGCCAAGCAACGCAGTTTAATATAGGAAATTTTTTATCATATATTGCACACAACAATATATCATTATTCCCCTTAAAAAAAAAAAAACAATATATCATTATCTGAAAGCATTCTCTGATATTTTCAAAAGCTCTTTCTCTTTTTCTAATAAGAGGTCAGGAAAAATAAAGATTAATTTGCTAGATGAAAGGATATATAATGTACTCAGCATAGAAGAGATTCCAAATGAATCAATTGAACCCTGCCAATGCTTCCTGCACAATGAAATCAAACTTAAGATCACACACTAAAAACAGAATTGACCTTTTAGTTTTATGGGGGAAGAAATTATATAAGTTAATACTAACTCAAGCTGCATTATTGAATTCCAGTTAGTATTATGTGGGCAGGGGCGACGCTACTTGTTGGTAAGGGTGGTCACATGACCACCCTGAATTGGGAAAAAAAACATTTATACCCTAAAAGAAAATAGATTTTAAATTTACATGGGTTGTGGATCATCCTGAAAATGTTCTTGACCACCCTAGAAAAAATTTGAGTCCACTCCAAGTAAAATTTGATCCCTCCAAAATCTTTGCCAGTTGAAGGTTGAACAAAAAATTGCCCAAATAAATACAAATCAGCCCAAATGATAAATACAAAAGAGAGTGGTCTTTTCATTGTCAAGTGAAATAAGATAAATTTGTGAAGTATAATGTGTACCTTTATTTATTTATTTAACTAATGC
Organism: Notholithocarpus densiflorus; assembly: GCA_030021035.2. Taxonomy (NCBI): domain Eukaryota; kingdom Viridiplantae; phylum Streptophyta; class Magnoliopsida; order Fagales; family Fagaceae; genus Notholithocarpus; species Notholithocarpus densiflorus. Next base: position 10,997 of record JARYZH020001279.1, read on the forward strand.
TATGTTTCTAACCTTTTTATAATAATTTTACAACAAATTTTATATGGCAAGTTATTTTTTCCAACTAGTTACAGCTTGTCATTTTTAATTTGTTATGAAAATATCGTGGACATATCATTTTTTCCCCTTTAAATTGGACACTTTAATTTTATGTTGGTTAGAATATTCACATCAGTTCATGTAAAAATTTATGTATTTTTAAGTATATAAACCTTTTTTTTTTTTACATAACCAATTTTTCAAAACATTCTCATCACTGGCACACTAATTGAAAAAGTAAAAACTAAGAAATGAGTAAAATAATCCTTTTACACATGAACAGTACCAGTGTAAATTTACACTGATATGGTACTTGTGGAAGGAAATGTAAAATTTTAGATGACTTGACTTTTGAGGGTGATTTTTTGGTATGTTGGCCAAAATTTTGCATTTAACCCATTTTACATGGGTTGATGCAACTCATGCAAGTGCTCTTAGGATCATGCATTGATAAATACCAAATATATTGAGTGAAGTTGTAGCCTTAGGCTACAACTAAGTTTATAATCAAACTTTGTCCTTATTCAAATGCACACTTGTGATGTCAATAAAATTCAAGATTTTTTATTATTATTTAATCTTGTTTAATTTAAGCTTCTTGATGACCAAATAAAAATTCCTGGAGCTACTACTATACGTGGGTAACGAAGACAAGAAGTAAAGAGAATCTTACAAGCTGCAATCCATTCCTTTATGTAGAAAGTTCAGTCATTTATTCACATGGCAATATTTTGGCGAATCAAGAGGCTGAAATTGGTTATTATGCCTTTCAAACAAAGTGTAACTTGTTTTGTTACAGTGTCTGCCATTGGAGGTATGTATGCATCATGGAGACATGATCACTCCATCTTGCCTTTTTTTTAAGACGAGAACTTCACTTAGATTTGTTGCATGTTATAGATTATTCTGCACAACAGTTCTCACTGTTAATCAAACTCTTACCGGCAATTAACCCACCCACCAGAAAAAAAGTGATTGAGCAATGTTCAGGGAATATAAGGGAAAATTACTAATTATCTCCTTGTAGTTTGGGTAATTGCAAATTACCTGTCTCTTGGAGTAAAAGAAAACATATTTCCATCCCAATTGATGCATTCTCCCATGTGACTCACACATTGCTTGAAATGCAAAATTTAGCTTTCAATTAACTCCCATTGTGGCTTAAAGCCTCGTCCAATAGATAGCAAAACAATTCCGTTCTTGAATTTCGTAACAGAATCTGAAATTCTTTGTACCGCTGTAAAGTTTGTTGCTATGTTCCTGGCTATTCAAAGGGCCAATTGAGGACTAAATTTGTGTTTCATGTGATCTCTTTGTGTCATGTGGAGAATCTGTCAATTGAGGTAGAAATAATGATAATTTCATTGTACTTCAAACCACAGAGAAATTCAATGACAGTTTGTGAAATATAAGGAGTTCATTTGTTATTACTCCTGACTGCAACGAGATCATTTATAATAACCCTTTTCTTTCTTGGGTAGGTAGAGATGAAAGTATGCATTTAAGGAAACCTCCAGCTAAAGTAATGACATCGATGAAAAATTGCTACAATAATTTCATGCAACATCAAACAATGAATTACCTTAGTGTAATTTGCTTGTTCTAACACCCACGCCTATTATTGCACACAAAATAAATTATAAGTCTTTTCTCAAAAAAAAAATATATATATATATTTATATATATATAAAAGTCTGAGCTTTTGCAAGTATGTGTGCACGCATGCGTGTGTCAGGGTTGGAAGGTGTTGGGATTGGTCAAAATCTTAGTCCTAGCTATGTAGGATACAATGAGATACTTGCATGGATCTGATGGCAACCACAGTAAATTGGCAAGGGCAGTTCAATATGATATAAAGCCATAAATTAGTCATTGGGAAACTTTTTAAAGAATCATTTATGCCATAATCAAATTCCTTTCAAAACATTTATGCAAGTTTCTGCATTATTCTACTAGGGTATGTTTGGAATTGAGGGAAAGGAAAGAAGATGGGAAGGGTGGCTGGAATATATACTAGAATCTCCTCCCAAGAAGAAAAGCAAAGATCATGGTCCTTCAATGAAAAAGTATTCAACACATAAATATTCACAGAAATGACGCACTGGCTATTGTGGTAATCAGACGAGTTATAAATCCCAAGAAATAAACCTGGAAATTAAGATCAACGCCAAGATTACATGAGCAGGTATCATTAAGCTACGATTGAAAGCCTGTAAACATGTAATTGAAGGACTTCAGTTTGGGCTCATCTTAATTTGTTGAAGGATATCAAGAATGAATACATATATGCATATAAGCTATGCAGAAACATGTGGCATGTAAATTGCTGCCAATACAGAAGCAACATAGTTTACTAGCAAAAGCCCAGTACCAAGGAACGCAATGTTTCTGACTCCAAGCTTCGTTAAAAAGGTTGATATCTGATACCTGTAATAATGATTAAATTAGATTGGAATTAGATTGACGTTGATTAATTAAAAAAGGGATGACTGATTTCTGTGTTGAGCTAATTTGTGTTTAATCTAGATTATGATCCGACCTGATATAAAAGTGTCAAGTTTTTAATAAGATATTTTCTAAGACTTAGTCCATAGAGCGGGGGGTTGGACTGCCCTAGGAAAACAATTTGACCCGTTTTAGGCCAACTGTTAATGCCTGTAGAAATCATAAATCCAATACACACACAGAGAAAGGTAAATTAAAAAACAGAAGCCTCGAACTTACTTAGTATCACCCTTAATATGTACATCCGGAAGATCTTTTGTACATGTTATGGCAATGACCAGGGCAAACATTGTCACAAAAGTAGTGATAAAAGCCGCAGGTGATCTGCAGGTGGAAATTGACGTCTCAAAATTTTGAAGATGTGTACATGAAGATGAAATATTATATATAGGTCCAAATTTCAAAATAAGTGCTACAGTAACTCATATAGCTCCTGTGTACACAAAAATCAGGATAGTCTATTACTTTTAATCTGGTGCAGTTCATTTTTCCGGAAAGGTTCCAAGGCATAAAAACTGTAACTCAAGTTAAGCACTGATTGCAATTCAAAGCAATGAAAATAGAATGAGTCAGGCCCCAACTCACTAAATACCAGATCCCAGGATGGAAAAATGGAGGCCCACAAGTCATACAGAAGAACTTTTACCTTTAGACATGTACTAGGAGTACAATGCAAAGAACTCGTTTATCTTTTATTTTGGTCACTGTTAGGTCTATATCTGAGTGGGTGGGTATCTTGAACAAGTCCTTACCAAGCATATATTATTGTGATCCTTCAATTATGGAGTGGCACCAACTATGATAACCAAAGTGGCTCCAGATAGATAGCGGTATCTGTCAGAAATGTCACCCCTTTAATTTTTACATTGAAGTATATTGTCTGAGCCTTTTGTTGTAAAATTAGTAGTATAATTGGCATTTTCTTTATTTTTGTACGCTTCTGTGCTTTGTTGGAATGTTGAGATAATGAAGTACCTTATCAGTTTATATTGTACTTGGTCTATGTTTATTTTTTAATACATTTTGCTAATAGTTTTAAATTTTTTTTAACAAGCATGAGTTGATAGACAACCGTAGAGCATCAGTCCTAAAATTACTGAGAGATTTTTTTTTTTTTTTTTTTTTTTTTTTTTTTTTTTTTTTTTTTTTTTAACTTAGGCTACATTGTTGTTTTTAGCCCACGTACAAAAAAAAAAAAAAAAAGAAAAGAAAAGGAGGAAATGGCACTTCTGTCCCTCACAAAAAAAAAAATCCCATTAAACCTAGATGCAATGGCACTTCTGCCCCACATAAAAAAACACATACAGAGCAGAGTGGATATTAAGAAAAGCGGAAAGTAACTGCAGAATGGTAGATCATCAAATCAATTCTGATTTCAAGTCTAGAAATTCTTGGCACTTCTCTGGTAAATACAAACAATTGTAATAAATCTTGGTTCTAAAATAAGGTAGAACCTAAGTATTTAAGTATAAGGATATATCTGCAATATTTTAGCTTTTGACTTTAGTTTTGTGTAACTCATGCGTCAAGGTAGAGTAAGATTTATCAGTTCTGCGGTCAGCAGCAAGTATGCTGACTTTGACAAAACATATGGATGCCAAGTTTGGTTGGCCATCATCTGTATAAGTTATGGATTTATCAATTGTAAAGATGATCCTCACATCAAGGTATTGATGTTCGTTACAAGTTTATTACTTGATTTATTGATGTAGCACAAAATGAAAGAAAACTGCAGAAAACAAAATAAAGAACAAAAAATAAACCCTAAGAGTTACCACCAAGTGGGGAAAAAGGGATTTAAAAAATAAAAAAACACACACACACACTAGAAGTCAGTACCTAAGGTTGCCTGGAGTTAGCCCCAAGCCATTGGAGAATTTAAAAAAGAATTGTATTCATCCAATCATAACTACTAGGACTAAACCCTAATCTTAATTGATTTTGGCTAAAACCTAATTATAGAATTATGAAAAAAAAGCTTGACTTGAGAAAATTAAATAAAATACTAATAAGCTGATTAGTTAATAAGAGTTAAATTAGAATCCAATGGACCATTAGTAAGAATACGATTGACTTCAAAATTAAATAAAATTGTTTTCATACTCCTGGCATCATTCATATTGAACATAGAATGGAAATTTGATAGGTGACATATATTGGGTGGAAACTGCTAAAGTAAATTATTAATCCATTAAAAAGAAATAGAGTGTCTAGGAAACCCCACAATTTACGCATTTCAAGTGGGGTGATGTCTCACTTGGTAAATTCAAATCTCATGAAGAGTAAGGGATAGGTATTCTTTGAGATTTCACAGAAGTAATTTAATCCTATGTGGTAGAGATAAGGACCAGACTGTAGTCCATTTAGCACCGGCTAAATTGTCTTGAGCTCAAGTTAGGATTAATTTGTTGGCTTAATCTTGATAATAGGAAATAGAACTATATTGAAATTCTATCGAGTAGATTTCTGACATCAGAATTGTTTTATCCTCAAAGTTTTGGAGAGAAACTGGGATGAATTGGATAGGATATGTTTGGCTACGGGCTGACAAGATGCTCCGGGTTTCAAATCCTTCCTGTCAATGCGCGCATCGTTTAATTTTTTTTCTTTTGGCAGAAGATCAGTAAGATCTAATACATTTGGTAATGTCAAAAACATAGCTTGATTAGGCAGAAGTCCAATTAATCCATTAAAAATGGTTTTGCATGTGTCCTTATGACATCTCCAGTAGAGGCTTTTTATTCATGTATGGACTCTATGGGAAATTGATGACATATGAGTAGAACCAATTAGATTTGTTAATAGCTTGATAGGAAGCTTCATAGTAGATATGACATACAAGTGGACAACAGAGAGGACTGATATTACTACATTGACCCTTCTATAGATTAGAAGCCTACTTACCTTGCAGTTTAGATGCAACTTTATTAGTAAAAGGAGAAAAGTGCTAATCGGGTGTGCATGCTGCACATTATTGTTGATGTTCAATATTATCAAAAACATATTGGATCATCATCCTGATTAATTGCTTTTCAATTTATTATAAAAGTCATACTAATTTTAAGTCTCCATTAATAGAAGAAAATATATATTGATACTTTAAATTTCTTTCTAAATGAATTATTTTTTAGAAATGAATTCTCTTATTTTGCATTTGATATTCTTGATATGCAGATTACTTGCTGAACATTGAATTTACCTTTTAAATCAGTTAAGTCTTGGTCCTATGAGCATTCAACGTTACAAGCTTTTTATTTTTATTTTTTTGCTTATACCCAAAATTTTGTACATGCATGTGTTTGCTGCACCCATACCCAGTCAGTGACAAACACATTGGATAATTTATGATATAATCCTTTGAAGTTTATAGAGTGCAACATAGTGCATCATTCTCAAATTTATGTATTGAAACTGAAGCATACACACTCCACCTTGCTTGCTATATGATTTTAAATTTTGTATGACACCATCAAAGTCAGTATAGTACAATGAAAGCACTCTAAATTTTAAGCAACATGCATATATTCTTTTATTATTTCAAACAACATTTAATAAAAGTGCAAATTATTGCAGGACACAATAGAGGAAATTGTAAGGAAATCAAGGGCAAGTCAATCGCCAATCAAAAAATAGAAATAGGACAAACATCTGGTGAAAGACCTCAATTAATTGTTGCTATAACTATAGAATTTGAAGAAATTGATGATAAAAGTATGCCGCTCCAAATGCTTCAAAAACGTCAAAAGGGTACTAAGTAGATTGCATCAAAGAAGAAAAAAATTTGAAGTCTAATGATCTCAATGTATTTATAAATAACAAACTCTTACAAGAAAGATAAACAAATGGACATACTAGATTACCCTATGAATTTTAATGTATTTCATTGAATTGTTAAGTTTTTTTTTTTTTTTTTTTTTTTTAGAAGAGGAAACTAAATATATTATTAAGTTATTGTATGTCATTTTCTTTGTACATATTGCCTTGGATTTTAGTGAAGGATTATGAATTGGTTTAGTTCTGAGAGATGGAATTCTGTATTGAATATATATTGTGGGTTGAGGGGAAAATCTTACTAATGCTATCAAGTGTCAGATTTCAGATTTCTAATTGTGTATCATTGCAGCTTTTTTGGAATTGTAGATTTGAGATGCATTACAGCTTTTTAGTGGTATCATCTTAATATCTTTTGGTTAATTTTTTTCTTATAGTTTGCGAAATTTCTATTGCTATGACAGCCTTGAAATTTTTTTTTTTTTTCTAATTTACTGGGGTGTTGTTGTTATTCTTTTATCTTCTCCTTTCTTTTTTTTTCTTATATCTACTTATGGGATTTGGTGATCTGCGTATGTAATTACTTTTTTTGAATTTTATAGGCCTTGATGTTTGAATGAAAATGAGCTTAATAATCTCATATTGAATTTGTTATATCATTTTTTATTTTAATTTATAGGCTGAGCAGACAACTATTCTTTGATGATAACTTGATATTATCCAACCAACTAATGTGAATGCTCTTAGGGTGTGTATGTGTGTATGTATCTATATCTATCACACACACACACATTGAATCCCAATGTTTACTTGAAATTAAAAGTTACTGTTTGGCTCATATATGCAACACTATTCATTCTAAATAAAGAAATGGATTACTTTACTTTAATTGGATTGATTCAAGCAAAATTTAAAAGTTGATCATCCTTATGTTTGGTTTATTGCTTTACCATGAAGCTGCAATTTATATTAGACACTTAATTTTGAAAGTGTCTAATATAATACTTATAAAACAAAGCATAGTATTATTATTTTGACAAAGAAGAGAGAAGATGATGAATGATGATGATGATGATGAAGCATAGTAAAAATGGAGACATAAAACTTAGCCCACTTCCCCTCCACGTATGAACCAACCAAAAATTTCCAAACTTAAAAAAAGTATGACAATCCAGCTTACCTAACAAATCTCTTGCATATTAAGCATACTTTAGCGAATTGGTTTCAACTTTAGGCCCATACTTTCGAGTGAGAGAAGTTCCGGGACATTGCAAGATGGACTCAATTAATGGGCTCCTTGGGTTGACACTTTTACACTGTGTTTGGTTGGGGTGAAAATAGGGAGGATGGAAAATAGAGGGGAGGAAAATAGGGTGGAAAACAGTGTTTTCCACTGTTTGGCAGAAGAAGGAAAATGTTGAGGATGGAAAACCTGGGAGAAAATTTTCTCTCCCGAGCCCACAATTTTCATCCTCCCAAATCAGGAGGAAAATTGTGGAGAGAAAAGTGCTCTCACAACACTTTTACAGAAATGCCCTCATAGCTACAAACACAACAATCTTTCTCTCAAACATCTCTAAACTCAAGCATAATCAAGCATAATCAAATTATCAGAATACAAACTCAAAAATACAATTTTAAAATTAATCAAATCATAACAATAAAAGCAAAAAAAAAAAAAAAGACAAAAAAAGACAAAAGACAGAAGATAGAAGCCATCTGACCCATCTGGTCTACGTTGGGGACGAAGATGAGCGACGACTCAGGCTGGGCCAACTGCTTTGGGACGAAGATGACCCATCTGGACTGTGTTGGGGATGACTATTCTGGAATCAAGTAAAAAAAAAAAATAGAGAGAGCAAACTGGAGAAAAAGAAAAAAAAGAGAATGAAAGTGCTGGAACGTTCTTGAGACTTGAATGAGGGAGAAAAAGTAAAAGAAGGGGGTGGGGATAGAGATAGGAACGTGTGTGGAGGAGATAGCGTAGAAGAAAAAGAAAAAAAAAAAACACAAACACAAATGTATGGATGAAATGAAAAGAGAGAAAAGAAAAATAATATAAAGAATAAAAAATCCTATTTGAGAAATGTTACTACAATATTTTCACAATAAATTTTAAGTAATAGATTGTTATTAGTTAATATTGGTGAGTAAAAAAATAATTTCAGTGGTGTGTTCAAATTAGAACTAGTAACAACTTTCCACATAAATTTTGTTGTGAAAGTATTACGAAAAATGTTGTGGACGTAACACTTCTCATTGAAAAATATAATTGTTGGTAAATTTTATATTATTTAATGAGTACAAATAAATCTATTTCTTACCTATTATGTAATAAGGGTATAATAGTCAATTCATATAAACTACATTTTCTATACTCTCCTTTTTCTCTCTAACCAAACAAAAGAGTTTTCCACCCTCCTACTTTTCCACCCCTCTAACTAAATACACATGAGGGAAAACCAAATTTTTTCTATCCTCCCACTTTTTCATCCTCTCACTAATTTTCCATCCTCACACTTTTCTACTCTTCTAACCAAACAGACCCTTAAATTCTAGAGCCGTGAATTTTTAGCGAATTGACGTTGAGGTAGTTTCCTTTTTAGGTAGCTTCCATGCATTGAGCTTCAATACTTAGCTTCCATGCATTGAGCATCAATGCATTGTAGAACGATGAAAGTCAATTCAAAATGCCGCGTCGTCCAATATGTTACATTTTTGTTCTTGTAAGGGTAGAACGGTAAAACCGTAAAAGTATTCAACATGCCCCGACGTCCAATACGCGGGCATTTTAGTCATTGTAAACAGAAGTGTACAAAAAAAAGAAGCTCATGCACACCCCTACCACATCAACTGCAATTTATGCTACATGGTTTGTCTGTGAGAGTGCTGGAGAGCATTATTCCTTGACTTCCAAATTCCTTGACTCACTCACTTGTTCTTCGAGCAAAGCATATAGGGAAGTAACGAAACTTTGGCATGGAAAACTGGTAAGTAATTGTTTTTTTTTGTGGTGAAGAAAGTACTTGTTTAATTAAGGGTGCTAAGTGATTTGATTTTTTTTATTTGTGGTTTATCTTTATGTGGGTTGTTTCGTTTGGTCCAGTGAGTTGATTGGTCTTTTTTTTTTTTTTTTAATATTTTTTTAATTGTGACTTTGTAGAAGAGTTTGTTTGGTTGATGGAAGATCATAGAGAAATTGGAGGTGTTTTGGGCCTTTTGGCTACAAAGAAAGTATGACAAAGAATAAAAATTTAATGTGACATTGCCTATTGTTTTATCTATCTTCTATAGGAATTAAGATGTTACTAATCTACAATATAGAAAAAAACGTAGTATTATTGTGCACTAATAATTTCAAAACTTGTTTATATTGACGTTACTTTGAAAATACACATGAACTAATCTAATACATATGTCTTTTTGATAATTTGATAGTTACAATAATAGAAGTGGAGGATTTGAACTCTAATTGTTTTTGTATGAAATACCAAGATGTGTCAGTTGAGTTACAAAGTTCTTAGCAATACATGTGTCCTTTTATACTACACTTCAACTTATATTTATGGATTTTACGGAATTTCTCGTATCGGTATGCAATTCATAGCGGTAATATCCTCCATTCCACCTCATATAAAATTTCAGTATATTTTAGGTGTTCCAGTCATTTCGTTCAGTTTTGGATAATTTCGGCCAAAATATAAGGGCTCGTTTGGTAATAGATTTCTAGTAACGTTGTTTAAGTATTGTGGAAATACATGTGAGTTAAAAAGTGTTGTAATATGTGTTGTGTTGTTTAAAGTTTAAAGTTTAAATAACAGTATCAAACGAGTCCTAAATTTCACCCAGTATGAGTTTTGGCTTTTATTCCCTTTTTAAAGCTAAAATCATGGTTTTCAGACCCAGAACGTTCAAAGAACCGTTAAAGGGAGAGAGGTTTAAGGTTTTAAAGGTTCAACCGAAGTTCAACCGAGGTCGAACCGTGATGACGTCATAATTAATTTAATAATAAAATAAAATAAATATAAAGATATTAAATTTGTAAATATTAGCAAATTTGACTAAAATATCTTTAAAAATTGAAATAAACTTTCAAATAAAAGATTATTACTTATTCTTATTATACCTAAATGATATAAATTAATGAATTACCTATAATGTTTTTTAAAAAATCCAAATAAGAGTAGAGATGATGAGATTTAAAAATAAATAAAAAAGAAGGAAAAAAAGAGAGTAAAAACTCAGGACTTTTAGTAAATAAAGTAGTACTACTAGTGTACTAGTACAGTGGGTATTTGATCATTTGCATTTTTCAAAACCTAAGAGCATTCCTATTAAGTCTTGTATATGTTAAAAGATGCTTCTTCTTTTTTTTCTTTTTTTTCTTTTTTTTATAGCATTTATAATCCAAAAACGTGCTCCATTAAAGATTGTATATGCTAAAAATTTTGCAATATTACTACAGTGCTCTCATTTTTGAGACCGCACTGTAGCACTATGCTATCATTTTTTATTAATTTCTTTTCTCTCTCTTCCGTGTTTGTCTCCTTCCAAGTCTCTTCTCTCTCCTCTCTCACTTCTCCTCTGTCACTCTCTCTCATGCTCTTCGTCCCTCTCTCCTTTTGGTGCCGCTGTTGGGCCCGCCTCCTCAACTCCCCTTCCTTCCTCGAACTTCGCCGCTGCCACAACCGTATTCACACCACCGTGTTTGCTGTTTCCGCCACCGACTTCGGCCTCTATGCAACCAGTCTCCGCTTCGAAGATGACATTGACGGGGTATGTAACTGGAAAGTCTCTTTGTTTCTCGCGAACGATGCAGTTTTGCCTGGTAATTTCCATGGCTTGCTCTCTCACGTGAGGTTGTCGGCCGTTGGATCTAAGATCTTCATCATCGGCCGGAACACCATGGTGCGTTACGACACGTGATCCGGCACCGTCATTGCCAGATCTGCAATGCTGTTCCCGCGTAAAAAATTCGCCACCGCGGTTGTTTTCGGCAAGATCTACGCGGCGGGAGATGGTTCAAGAACATACGCGGTGGAGGAATACGATCCCGACATAGACACGTGGCACGTGGTGTGCCAAGCCCCGAGGAGGAGATACGGTTGCATCGGCACTTTGGTTGAGGGCGTTTTCTACGTGATCGGCGGACTCAAAATCGGCGGCGGCCCTGGGTTGTGAAAGAGAGGCACAATGGAGAGAGAGACAGAGAAAGAGAGAGGAAGAATAAAAAAGAATAAATAAATGATAAATAAAAAATATTTAAATAAAGTGTTAAAAAAATAGAAGTTTTGATGTAATAGATATTGTAAAATTGTGTATTATATATTATAAAATTGAGTTTTAAGATGATAAATGTTAAATTTGTTAGAAATGTTGATGGCAACCTCTAAGAAGGTTCAGTATGAATTTTAATCTAATTATTACATTCTGACTTTACCTACCCACCCACCCACCCACCCACCCACTCACGTCATTTCAGATTTATCTCTTCACATTATTACTTTTCTTTTGTGATGCTTTACTTCTTTCACAGTTCACATAGTTTCCTAGCACCATATTCTTCTTCCTCCTCATGTCTGTGACTCATCTCATCTCCTTTTTCTTTTTTTCTTCTTTTTTTTTTAAAAAAAAAAATCTCACCATATCATCGGTGCTTCTTATATTTTTTTGCTTCTTTTTCGGATCTTCTTCATCATTTTCTTTTTTATTTTTTTTTTCTCACTTCAGATCCATGCCAGAATTTCAGATCAGAAAGTAAATTTCTTCACAGACATTGTTATTTCCTATTATAATTTTTTTTTTTAAATTCCTATTATAGATTTCCCTCTAAATTTCATTTTCCAATTTAGAACTTTGACCAAATCTCCGCAATAATTAAGACCTAAACATCTTTTATACTTTCCATGTTTTATATGTCCAATTCGAATTTGAATTAAATCTTAAAAAAAGGAAATCTCTTGGTATTAATGATCCAACTTATTTGAGAAAAGATTCAATCACTTATTAAAAACTTTCTCAATAGAAATGTCAACTTAAATTTGAATTTAAGAGCTCAATTCCAATGGAAAGTGGAAACAAACAAAATTTCCCAAAATATAATCCAGAAGTCGATAATAATAAGTCAAATTCCTTAGTTTCTTGAAATAAATATATAAAAACAACACTTGGGATAAAAATTTCCAAAATTATCAAATATTCTTTTTTTCCCTCAAAAATTCCAAAATTATCAAATATTCTTTTTTCCCCCAAAATTATCAAATATTATAAATGGGAGTTTTTCTTAATTATTAGTATTATTATTTTTAGGAAGTTTACAAAATGATCTAATCAAAATGAAAGTAAATTAGTACACTATATTTTGTTCAAAATATTAGTACACTATATTAGGAAGTTTACTTTATAATAGTAATTTCAGAGTGTTTTAAATTACTTTATAATCAAATTTTACAAAATGATCTAGAATTTTGTACTAGGATCCGTTTGGATACAACTTATTTTACTGAAAATTGAAAACACGGTAGCAAAATAATTTTTAAATGTGTGAATAGTTCCGTGGGACCTATTTTTATTTTTTTATTTTGAATAAAGTGGATGTGGGTCTCGTGAATAGTGTATGAATAGTGCGTAAACAGTATTGTGAACAGTGATGTTACAGTGCGTGAATAGTTATAATTGTCCCCTAAGGCAAAAGGCGTGAAAAAAAAAAAAAAAAAAAAAGTAGGATCATCTGAATCCAAACACCACCTAAATATATAAAGGCATGTTGATTAGTTTTTTCTTAATTTTTAGTATTATCAAGAATTTCTTCGCCATACCCTTTTCGTTGAATCCTGCGACTTTTGTGAGGGGCAAAAGTCACAAAAGATTACGTATAAAATTGGGGGAAAAAAAAAGCAAAAACTATATGATTAATCAGTCTACTTACAACATCAGTCTACTTATAAATTTAAAAAAAAAAAAAAAAAAAAAAAAAAAAAAAAAAAAAAAAAAAAAAACAGTGCAAAAGCATGAGTCAACAACTAGTGATATTCTCAAATTAAATTCATCTCATTTGATTCAAATGTTAACTAAAACCAAATGAAAGTGGAATTCTTTTTTTTTTTTAATGCAAGTGGGATACAATTAGCTCAACTGATAAAGTCTTTTGTCGTCAAATAAAAGTTTTGGAGTTTAAATTCCATTAATACCAAAAACCGATTGATACAGTATCTTATCTAATGATAAAGAGCAATTATCATGAACCGAATGTCTTGAAATTTTATTCTATCTATAACTAAAACTAAATGAAATGGTGTTATGTCCATTTGTCCAAACATCCTTTGTATGATATAATAAGCTTCTTGCAATTGCACTTTATAGGTGGAAGCTACTAGAGTTTGCAGAGCTGATGAGAAGCTCTATTTCATTCTTTGACATTGAGAAACCCGTGTCAGCCCTTTCACGCTGGTCAAGGGCAAAAACTAGAGCTGCTAGGGTAAGTTTTGATTAATTTGGTGTATAGTTAAATGATAGTCACTTCATAAGTATAAGTGCTTATAGAGTATGAAAGGTAAGAGTTGGAGTTCAAATCTCCAAGAGAGAGTTTCACACACATATAATAATATTGCTTAGTTATAAATGGTTCCCCATTGCTGATTTTTTTTTTTTTTTTTTTTTTTCTTTTGTTTTGGCAGGTGGGAAAAGGCATATCTAAGGTTGGAAATGCTAAGGAACTTGCTTCACCACATTGGCTTGAGGCAGTAAGTCCCATGCATGCTTAAAGCATTATCTTGGAACCAAACAATAGTTTTTATTTGTGGTCTGTTGTCAATCTTGTTATTCTCTCCTTAACAGATTGATCCTCACCATCGCTATGGCCATAATCTTCAATTTTATAATGCGAAATGGCTCCACTGTGAGAGTAAACAGCCCTTCTTCTACTGGTAGGATTACTTTGAACCAAAACCAAATCCTTCATATTGACTTTTAATTTGCTTGACATCTGAACTTCGAAAAATAACAGGCTCGACATAGGAGAAGGAAAAGAGGTCAATCATGAGAGATGTTCTAGATCGAAGCTTCAGCAGCAATGCATCAGATATCTTGGTCCGGTGAGTCTCAACTCTCACGAACCTTTATGCTCCCTAGCTAGGAAGTAGCTAGAGTTTGTATTTTGATAAAAAGCATGCATGCGTCGTGGAACAAACACCATGCTTTGAAGTTCAATCATCATGCATTGCAGGCAGAAAGGAAGGCTTATGAAGTTGTGGTTCAAGATGGGAAACTTATCTTCAACCATAGTGGTGAATTCCTTCATACAGCAGGAGGACCCGAAAATGCGAAGTGGATCTTTGTGCTTAGTACGTTCAAGACCTTGTACGTTGGGCTGAAGAACAAGGGCACATTTCAACATTCAAGTTTCTTGGCAGGTGGAGCCATATTGTGTGCTGGAAGATTAGAAGTGGAAGATGGCATCGTGAAGGTATATATGTATAAAAGAAAAAATATGGGGAGTTTTAGAACAGCATGGCTTGATTAATTGGTTTCTTTTTCTTCTTGTGAATTTTTTTATTTTTTTTATGTGATATGTCTGTCAATTCAAATAGGCAGTTTGGCGTCACAGTGGGCATTATCAACCGACAGTAGAAAATTTTCAGGAGTTCTTGTCGTTCCTTAAGGAACGCAACGTAGATCCCAATAATGTAAAGGTAGAGAATGCAAGACATGCATTTTTTTTTATCTAGCCAAAAACCTCCTGCTTTGTCATTGCACTCAGGGACTTTGTCTGCCTTAGTTGATTTGAGATTTTGATTTACTAATGTACTACACTCTTTCTATGCAACAGAAAAGCCCAGGTGATGAAGAAGAAGCAGATTCAATAAGGTAAATGGACTATCTCCATATCATAGTAAAATGGATAGGATTCGAATTTGCGAGTGTATACAAGAGCTTATATACACATTATTAAGCTTGCACTTAAACCGTGTGGGTCTCTTATAACAAAAGTCATATCAGTTGGCTAAACAATTATCCATTAAGTATCTGTTTGGATACAGCTGTCAACGTCTGTGTTTTGGCATTTTCTTTTCTTTTCTTTTTTTTTTTCTTTTTTTTTTTTGAGAATAGCGTTTCACATGATTATGCACTGATCAGTGGGTCCCGTGCACTATTTACGGACCCACAAGTACTTTTTTTTTTTTTTTAAAAAAAAAAAACTTTAAAACTAGGTCTCATAGTACTAATCACACATTTAAAAATTATTTTGCTACAATATTTTCAGTTTTCAGTTTTTAGCAAAATTAACGGTATCCAAATAGACCCTAAATGGAAAACTGATGCAGGGCCACGAATTGGTTGCATGAGAGACTATCCTCCTGAGCCTCAGGTCCTGGTTCTAGAGCAAGCCAACTTACCCCCAAAATCAAGAAGCGCTAATGCATCGTCCCGGAGCTTTTCTCACTTCAGCTCAAAGGTTCCTAGTCCATTTTCTTTTGTGTAAAGAGACAACTGCAGGCAGAAGTTCCCTTGCTGGATCGGAAGCAAGTAACACTGACTCAAACAACAACTTAAGAGAACACTCCATAATGGTGGAAATGAAGTCAGTGTTTATGGATGAAACCACAATCCATAATGGATTTTATTATAGGGATTCTTTTGCATTCTTTTCTATGCCACTGTTTTCCACAATTTTTGTAGATTATGGTGGAAATGAAGTCAGATCCACATAACGAAAGTAAATAATGGAATTTACCAAACTCTCTAGAATCATTAGCATATATTTAAAGGGAAAAACACAATGAGTGGATAAATTTGACACACCCAATGAGAATCCCTCCATGAGATTGAGAGAAGAAGCCACATATTCTTTCCATGTGAAGAATGGCCATGTGTGCGTGAGGAAGGTGAACTACACCTCTTCACTTGCACTCTCTTCTGTACAATACTCATTAGCATTTGTTAGACATATATTAGACATAGGACAAAGTTTAACTACAAAATTGGTTGTAGCCTAAAACTACAACTTTACTCAATAACTTTTTATTAGAGGTGAATTTTGACAAATCTACCATTGGATTACATCTTCTACTTATATTCTTTATACTTGCAAAATTTCTAGAAAATTAAATATCAATAGCAATGTTAACAATAAATTGTTTAAATTGCAAATTTTTGTAATTTAAAATTATACATAAAATATAATTTTATATATCATGTAGTAAATAATATTTGATTAATACAAAATTTAACATATGTATTAAGAGCGTACAAAACATGCAATTCAACGGTTAGATTTTCAAAATATGTAATAACATTTATTTTAATAAGAAAGGTTGTATTAAGAGCGTAAAGAACATGCTATCGAACTAATATGTCTAAGGAAAAAGTTTAGCTACAAAACTACAAAACTGGTTGTTAGTAAAATTATATAATCTATACATGCATTTGGAATAGA
This sequence comes from Notholithocarpus densiflorus, assembly GCA_030021035.2. Taxonomy (NCBI): domain Eukaryota; kingdom Viridiplantae; phylum Streptophyta; class Magnoliopsida; order Fagales; family Fagaceae; genus Notholithocarpus; species Notholithocarpus densiflorus. The sequence goes on from JARYZH020001279.1 coordinate 27,747, forward strand.
ATCTAACCTTTTTTTTTTTTATAATTTTGTATTGACATTGGGGAATTTTCTTCTATTTGTAAAACTTCTTTTTAAACTTTTAATTATTTTATATTTTTTTTGATGAATTTCTATTCTTGTGAGATTTTAATCTAATTAAATTTTCTTGTAAATCTTTTAGATAAATTTCTTGATCATTTAGGAGATTTTCACCTCAATTTTTTTTGTTATATTGTGTTTCTTTCTAGTAACAAATTTATCTAGTAAACTTTTTTGAAACTGGATTAATTTTTAAATTCTTCATTTTTTTTTCTCTTTAAGTTTTTCATATGCAGATGCATGTTATTTTTTCAACACGTTTATTATTAAAAAAATATTTATAGCCAAAAGAAATTCTATGGATAAAATTAGGTAGAATCAAAAAAATTCTGCATAGAGAAATAATAATCTTAATTAACAATAAAACTATCTTGTAGTCTTAATTTGTATAAATAAAAACGGATTCACTACATTACTCAATGAATTGGATTGGACAATATTATAATACGACTATTAAAAAAAAACACCATTGATTGGGTTAAGAGTACTAAAAAAAATTAATTATATTATATATTGATATCTCTAAATAAATCTTTATTCTAAATTTATTTACTAAGGTTTTTTTTTTTTTTTTTAGAAACAAACACACACATTAGGGAGAGAGAAATGAGTTCTAACACAAAAGCACATCACAATTAATTATTTACTAAGGGTATGTTTGGTAAACTGTAACGGTAATTACATAGGAATAGGAATAGGTATTACAAGGAATAAAAGATATTATAATATAATACTTATTACTATTCATTTGTTTGGTGACAACATAAAGTCCGTTTGGATACAACTTATTTTGCTGAAAACTGAAAACACGGTAGCAAAATAATAAAAAGTTACTGTTCACGCGTTTGGCACTGTTCATGGACAATGAACAGTGCCAGACGCGCGTCCAAAAAAAAAAAAAAACTTAGAAAACGCAAACGCCATTTCATCTGTATCCAAACCGCACCATAATAATAAAATACTGAAGACAATAGAATGAAAGCATTTTAAATCAAACTTAAGATATATTTTAGGAAATATTTTACTCATATAATTATATTTTCTAAAAATTAATATTTTTTAAATTTGAAGAGAGATTAGTTATTTTTTTATGATTTTTTATTTTCATAATTGTTATGTGCATATGGAAAGTTTGTTTATTTAGAAATATATTAATTTTATAAATTAATATACCTACTAAGGAATAGCTATTACAACCCTTGAAATCTGCTTATTCTGCTGAAACAGAAAACTTTTTGCTGAAAGTACTATAGGTAAAAGTAAAAATTAGTTGAAATAGTACAGTGGGACCCATGAATAGTATCAAAAAGTACAGTAAGGTCCATGAATAGTAGCAAAAATAAGCTAAATAGTAACATAAGTTGGCAAAAAATAAGATATCCAAATGCAACCTAAGTAATTAGTTGTGTAGTTATTTGTTGTAATCTTTTTCACATGCATTTTTTTGTTAACAACTAGTGTGTAGGTAATATTTTATTTAAAAAAAAACAAAGAAAGTACGCTGGACATGTACCATCTAAAGCCACAAAACCAATTATAATATATATATATATATATATATATATATATATATAATGTTCTATAGGCTTTCCTTTGTTGATCTGTTGTAATTGAGATTTTCTTTAATATATTAATGTTAATGGAATGAAATCCAAATATTTCACATTAAATTATTATTATAAGAGGTTGAATGGCATATTATGGCGAACAGTGTCCACGCCCCAATTTTACACGGATAAAGAATTTTGAGAAGATGATAAAGCAATGACTTAACATGAAGGATTAAACAAAGCGACTTTAAACACAATCTTGAAAGAGTTTTAGAGCCAAACTTGAAGGCAAAAATTTGAACGGAGAAGAATTTGAGTCTCGCAGCTACAAACATATATTGCTTAGAAAAATCACATTTTTATGCTTGAGTGACAAAATTTTCAACAATGTGTACAAGTAAACAAGGTTTGCACTTGATTTTTGTTTGCTTTTTTTTTTTTTTTTTGTTTCATCTTTTGGATTTTGTTTTGTTTTGTTTGAGAGATAGTGTTTTTGAGCTTGTGTGTGGGAGATATATATGAAACTAACACTCTAAAGTCTAAAGCTCTCACATATAGAACTCTAAGGGGTTGTTTGGTATCATATTTCAAACAACAGTTTTCAGTGTTTAAACAACATTACACGTATTTTCACACACTTTTTCACCCGTATGTATTTCCAAAAAATACAAACAATGTTACTAGAACAACATTATCAAACGGGCTCTAAAGCTCTCACATGTAAAAAACAAGGAGTTAGAACTCATAGCATATCTCAGGAGCCACATAGAAAATTTTTCCCCTAATTTTAATTTGATAAAAAAATTAATTTTTTTTATTTGCTAATATTTGGGGCTTAAAATTCCTATAGTTAGAACTCTCAAACAAGGAAATGCAAGGAATATTCTAAAAAAAATTCTTTCCATTTCATTCTATTTCCTCCTCCAAACAGAGTGTAGAGCAATAAAATTGTGAAATTGTGTATCACATGATAGTATTTAAGGAGCATGTATAATAAGAAGTGTTTTAAGTATCTTTATTCATAAAAGAAAGGCAACAAGGATGCGGCACCCTCCACCTTCAAGTTACTTACGTAACATAGACTCTTTCAATTAACACTACTTCAATTACTTTATGTTACCGCTCAATTTGCTTTAAGTGCCAATTTGGGCAATTCCCACAACATAACATGAACAATGTTCTCATTTTACACTCGACAGACTTCTTTTTAATTTTTGGTTTTGTGAGCATTTGGGGGTTAAGGCAAGGCTTCGTTGCTGTTATTGTTGTCAATGAGCTGATTTCTCATATTGGCAAGTGGCGTAACGCTTGTTAATTTCTTACAAGGGTAGTGATACAGCAATAGACTAAAACCAGAAAACCCACTAGCATTAATCCAGCAATTATTATATTGTTCTGTGGAGTACAACATATGTTACTTTTGCTTGCCAAGCAACACAGTTTATTGCAGGAAAATTTTTATCATATAATGCATACAACAGTATACCATGCATACAACAATATACCATTATCTGACAGCATTCTCTGTTATTTAAAAAAGCTCTCTCTCTTTCTAATAAGAGGTCAGGAAAAATAAAGATTTATTTGCTAGATGAAAGGAAATATAATGTACTCAGCATAGAAGAGATTCCATATAAATCGATAGAACCCCGCAATTGCTCCCTGCACAATGAAATGAAACTTAAGATCACGTGCTAAAACAGAATTGACCTTTTATGCTATGTTCGGACGTTTAGCGGGAGAGGAGAGTAGAGGGGAGGAGAGTAGTAGGGAGGAAAGTAAAGGAGAATGGTTTTTCTCTATCTTGTTTGGATGTTTTTAAAAGGCTAAAATTTGTTATTTGCCTCTCAAACAAAGTGTAACTAGTTTTGTTACAACGTCTGCCAATTAGAGGTATGCATGCATCATGGAGACATGATCACTCCATTTTGCCTTCTTTTTTTTTCTTTTTTCTTTTTTTAATGATGTAGGAGAACTTCATTCAAATTAGTTGCACATCGCAGAGTATATTGTACAACAGCCCTCACTATTAATCAAACTCTTACGGGCAACTAACCCCCCACCCGCCAAAAAAAGTGAATGAGCAATGTTCAGGGAATAGAAGGGCAAATTACAAATTATCTCCTTATAGCTTGGATAATTGCAAATTACCTGACTCTTGGAGTAAAAGGAAACATATTTCCTTTCTAATTGATGCATTCTCCCATGTGACACACATCACTTGAAATGAAAATTTTAGCTTTTAATTAACTCTCAGTGTGGCTTAAAGCTTCACCTAACAGATAGCAAAACAATTATGTTCTCGGATTATGTTCCTGCCTAGATCAGAGGGCCAACTGAGGGCTAAATTTTGTGTTTCATGTGATCTCAGTGTGTCATGTGGAGAATCTGTCAATTGAGGTGGAACTAATGATAATTTCGTTATACTTCAAACCACAGAGAAATTCAATGACAGTTTTTAAAAGATAAGGAGTTCATTTGTAATTACTCCTAACCGCAAGGAGATCATTTATAATAACCTTTTCTTTTTTGGGTAGTTAGAGATGAAAGTATGCATTCAAGGAAACCTCCAGCGAAGGTAATAATTTGATGAAAACTTGCTACCATAAGTTCATGCAACATCAAGCAATGAATTACCTTAGTGTAATTTGCTTGTTCTAATACCCATGCCTGTTATTACACACAAAAGAAATTGTAAGTCCGAGCTTTTAAAATTTAAAATATCTGCATGAATGCAAGTGTGTGTCAGGGTTGGAAGGTGTTGGGGTTGGTTAAAATCTTAATCCAAGAGATGAAGGGTACAATGAGATACATGAATCGATCTGATGGCAACCACTATAAATTGGCTAGGACAGTTCAATATGATAAAAAACCAAAAAAATAAGTCATTGGGAAACTTTTTAAAGAATCATTTATGCCATAATCAGATTCCTTTCAAAACATTTATGCAAGTTCCTGCATTATTCTACTATGGTATGTTTGGAATGGAGGGAGAGGAGAGAAGATGGGAAGGGTGGCTGGAATATACTAGAATCTCCTCCCAATCAAAACATTGGGTAAACAAGAAATTCAATATCATGAGGAAAAGCAAATATTAGGTCCTTCAATGAAAAAGTGTTCAACGCATAAATATTCACAGAAATGACATACTGGTTATTGTGGTAATCAAACGAGTTATAAATCCCAAGAAACAAACCTGGAAGATTAAGATCAACGCCAAGATTACATGAGCAGGTATCATTAAGCTACGGTTGAAAGCCTGTAAACATGTAATTGAAGGACTTCAGTTTGGGCTCATCTTTGCTGAAGAATATCAAGAATGAATACATATATGCATAAGCTGTGAAGAAACGTGTAAAAACAAACAGGATAACTTCAACAGAAACATGTTCACCTGAGGCATGTAAATTGCTGCCAATACAGAAGCAACATAATTTACCAGCAAAAGCCCAGAACCAAGGAACGCAATGTTTCTGACTCCAAGCTTTGTTGCAAAGGTTGATATCTGATACCTGTAATAATGATTAAATTAGAATGGCATTAGATCAACGTTGATTAATTAAACAAGGGATGACTGACTTCATGAGGGGAAAAGAAACAGCTGGGTTGGGTTTGGACTTTGGATTTTAACATGTGAGACAAAGTTTCAAGAAATGAGACAGCAAATTGCAAAATTAATGCTTCTAGAAATCAGAAATCCAATACATACAATTCGTATGAGAAAAAAAAAAGAAGAGGTAAACGAGATATCAGCAGCTCAAAGAGAAAAGTAAATTAAAAAACAGAAGCCTGGAACTTACTTGCGATCACCCTCTACATCTGGAAGATCTTTTGTTATGGCAATGACCAGGGCAAACATTGTCACAAAACTAGTGATGAAAGCCACAGGTGAGCTGCAGATGGAAATTGACGTCTCAAAATTTTGAAGATGTGTACATGAAGCTGAAATATCATATATAGGTCCAAATTTCAAAAAAAAAAAAAATCAAAATAGGTGCTGCATTAACCCATATAGCTCATCCTTTACACAAAAATCAGGATAGTCTGTTACTTTTGATCTGGTGGAGATCATTTCTCCGGAAAGGTTCCAAGGCATAAAAACTCTAACTCTAACTCATGACTCAAGTTAGGCACTGATTGCAATTTTAAGCAATGAAAATAAAAATAGAATGAGTCAGGCCAACTCACTAAATACCAGATCCCAGGTTGGAAAAATGAAGGCCAACAAGTCATACAGAAGAACTTTTTCCTTTAGACAAGAACTAGGAGTACAATGCAAAGAACTCATTTAGTGTCTGCTACATCTGCACTCTCATCTTGTATTGGTTAGTGTTTTGTGTCATATGAACAAATTTCCGGAATATGTCCAGCTTCAATGGAGTCAGTCATGCAATACAGTGGGTAATCTCCTCATAATACAAGGTTATTAAATATGCTGATTAAATCAGAGGTGT
>JARYZH020001280.1:0-33810 GCA_030021035.2 Notholithocarpus densiflorus
GTATTGATGGCCATGCAACTGGGAAGATCATTGTGGAGCCTTAGGTATTTGTAATATGCCCTGAATTTCTGAAGTTGATGTAATACAATAATAAGATTAGTTAAGGGCCATGCATATAGAGATGTAAAACAATGCATCTGGGGATGTTTGGTTAATTGGTTTTGCCTTGTAATTAAGTTCCTTCGACCTAATTCTGCAAAATGATGATGTTTAGGTTATATGTTCTTGCTGTGGCTTTGGTCATGTTTGTTATTCAAATACAAATTCTCTCACATCTTACTCACTGGGACAGTGGGAATCCTGGGACCTTGTCATGTCAATACAAACACAGAATTGAAACACAAAAGTAGTAGTTAGCAACAATTGTAGACAAGGATCCTGCTAAATCATGTAGCAATTGGAAACCTTTTAAAATACTGTAGATAATAAATAAATAGCTCTCCAACGATCTAAGCACTCAGTCTTGAAAAGTGAGTCTAAATTATAATATGCCTTAAAACAAAACAAAACAAAACAAAACAAACAAACAAAATTGAAATTTAACAACTTTTGTTTTTCACATATATTGGAAACTTTGTAAAGATATCAAGAATTCAAGATCATTTCTGACTTTGAAAAAGTGATTCTCAACCGTCTACTCAAACAAAAACAAGAAACTATGGGTCCGTTTGGATATAGCTTATTTTGCTGAAAACTAAAAATTAAAAACACTGTAACAAAATAATTTTTAAATGTGTGAATAATACTGTAGGACCCATTTTTAATTAAAGTTTTGGTGAAAAAAGATGTTTGTGGGTCCCATGAACAGTGCACGGGACCCACTGACAGTGCCATTTCAATGAAATGTGTGGACGTTGAAAGTGGTAGTGGGTCCTGTGCACAGTGCACGGGACCTACTGGCAGGTCTGTGTTCACGTGCTTCTGGTAAAAAAAAAAAAAAAAAAAAACACAGACGCAAAATGCGCTGCAAATAATCTGAATCCAAACACTCACTATGGGTTATTTTTGGTTTTTTCCATTCTTGCTAAGTGAGTATGGACTATTGAGTCAACATATTGGGTAGGTCATTTTAAAAATCAGACCAGTCAAAGAACTGGAAAAGGGTCTAATCCCTAGTTTTTATTAGTTGAAATGCCAATTTATATAGTTTGTACTTTGGTCCAATTTTTAAAATCATGTTCAATATGATATAATTGAGCTCAAATTCATTGGCTAAAACTTTTGGGTTAAATCAAATGAGACTCTTTTTATTGGGAAAGCAAAAGCCTTGAAGTGAAGTGAAGTGAAGTGAAGAGCTATCCATCTCAATTCTCAATCACATTTAAAAAATAGCTTTGTTTCTATTCAATTCAGTGATTATCATGAAGTCCAACCCATCAATCAATCCCTCTGTTCCACTTTAGTTCATTTTGGAGCTTTCCATTACGTAGAAAGGAATTGACTCAATATAGGATGAAACAAACGAAACAAGGAAGAAATTATTCACTTTAGCAACTAAAAATTATTTAGGGAAAATTATAAAATACGCCTATAGAGTTGGAGTAATTTAAATTTTACACCATAAATTCTCATTTGTTATCAAAAGTAGCCAATTCGCTAGTTCACTAATGGATGATCTATTTTTTGCTAACAGTTGGGAACTTTAAGATGTAAAATTCAAATTTTCAAACTCCAGAATATAAAATCCAAATAACACGAAACTTTAGGGGGGTGTATTTGCAATATACCCAATTATTTAAAAAGTAATTCTAGTAATACCTAAAAAACTAAAACTTTTGTCACAACTATTTTACCGGGCAGAAGTAACTAGCTAGCTGTTACTTTCACATAAGCCTATAGCTTTTTCTTCACCACTGACAATCTACCACATGGACAATTGTATGATTATTTATGCTAATCCATGGGGTAACAAATTCTATTATATAAGTATTTATTTTGGGTTCAATAGAACAAAGTTTGTTTGAAAGATTTTTTTTTTTTAAATGAAAATTAAATAATTTTGTACGTAGTTATAATAAGAGAAGGAGATCTAAATCCTGAACATTTTGGTTGAAAATATTTAAGAAAAATCAATTGAGTTATAAGACTATTAACATATACAAAATTGTTCATCGGTATATAGAAAATTCATGTGCGTTGGAGAATGAACTGTCTACTACCACTTTGATTAAGACAATAAAATATGCATACACACTTTCTCATCACCCAAAACCTTGTGATCCATCAGGCTACCCAATATGAGTAAAATCTCATGTCCGTAAATCTCAAAAACTGTAAGATTCTATATGTTTAGGAGAAATTAAAGTACGTAGCTCACCCCACTTGAACAAATCATGGCTCAACCGATCGAGGTTGTCTTCATTAATATTGGTCACATATTACTTGGCCCTGAAGCCAAATAATTACTAGCTTTTTTTTTTTCAAGATAAATATTTATTTTTTTCGAAACTAGAAAAATAAAGAACAAGAAAATACTAGTAGGAAAGGGACATTATTTATTTGTTTAATTTAATTTATTAATAAAATTGCAATCCAATTCGGCGTGGGAAAGTGTTAAGGACATATTTTATGTAATTGGCTAATCCTTTGACAAAACGCACTTTACTTGTATTTGGGTAGATCTAGGATGTGTTCAATACTTCAAGAAACCTTGTTTCGAGTTCAAGTATTAAAGACATGCAAGTCAGTCCAAGAATCAAGTGAGAAAGTGCTGAATTTTAAAGCTCGATAGCTGCTCGACACCTCCTCGACACCTGGCTATCTGTCAAGCTCTTAAAGGTGTTTCTTATCGCAATCTCGACACCTTCTCGATAGCTGGTCGATCGATCGAGAAATCTTCTGTCTCCTCGATAGCTTCTCGACACCTGATGGATCGATCGAGATGTTTCTCGACACTTTCTCGACACCTCCTCGATCGATCGAGAATTACTGAGCCTTACGAATTTCAGATTTTCATAATTGATTTTCAGCCCATGCTGACATGTATGTGTAAGTTTCTTTTCTCACAACTCTAGACATATATAAGGCTTGTTTTAGAGGCCGTCACATAAGAGAATACAAGGAGAACATATGCAAAATGTGACCAAAGCTTTATTCTCTCTGAAAGAAGCTATTGCGTTTTTGCGCCTTAGGGTTTTGTAACCAAGTGCTTCTTAATCTTCATTATTGATGAAGTGAAGAATTTTGCAGCCAACATCTTCTTCTAGTTGGTGATTAAGTCGCGTACTAGGATCCGTGCAATTGGTTAGTCACGTACTGGGATTCGTGCATCAAAGGGTGGCGTTCATATATTGAAGAGTTCAGAGGTTCTGAAGCGGTAGAAGGTTTTTGCTATGAGTTCATCTACGAGGATTGTAGAGTCTAGGGACAAAGGTTTTGTACTAGATCTGAAACTCCTTTTCATTATAGTGGATTGTTTTTCGGGAAGGTTTCCCCCCAGGTCTTTTACTGTGAAACTAGTTTGTTTCATTGATTTTCCTGGGTCATCATATCTTGTCTTATTTACTTTTCCGCTGCATATGATTTTAACATGATATTGATGTTTGTTTGTTTTAACAAGGTTTATTCATAATTAATCTAATTAACAATTTGGGTTTAAAACTTGTTAATTCTATCAACCGGGGTCTAAATTTCCCAACAGAAAGGAAAACCACACCGCCTTGGACAAGGTATATATATATTAGCCTTAACCCTTAAAGCTGTGCTGTGACTTGATTCTCCTATAAATCTTGGGTTCTCTCAAACCTTGATGTTTATGGTACGTGGTTTTCTTAAGTATTTTTGCCTTTAATTTTCATCCCTATTTATTTTTACTGATTTCTCCCTGTACAACCATGTTTACAGTTTCTTTTTCATCCCAATTTTATTTATTAGCTCAAAAAAAGAGATTACTATTTGATGTATATGCAATTAGAAACGAAAATTACATTCTTTGTTTATTAGAACCTTTTTTTTTGTCCTTGTCTATATGAATGCATACTCCAATTTGTAATTACTTCTTTTGTAGCTAGTTCTGTTCTCTATTAGCATAAGTCCTAGTTCTTTTTGACTTGATGATAGGTTACCGTACGTCAAAATGAAATTAGTTTCATCATTCAATTATTATGTATTATTATTCACTACATATATAATTTAAATATTATTGATAATCTTCTTATAAGAATATTATTAGGTACAAATTCATTAATTATACTCTTTGGTTTTTGTACTTAATAACTCATTTGAACGAATATTTAGGATGTGGTCCCACATTTGACTTCAAAATTAAAAAATAAAATCCTCTAAAAATAAATAATTTAAGACACATGACGCAAAATTGAATTTCAGTTGTATAATTTAATTGGATTTTCTTTAACCTTTGTCTATTAATATATAAATAGATTTTACACTTATAACAATGTATTTTTTTGGTTGATAGGAATACTTATAAGTTATAACAATGTTATTATCAAGTTCCAACTTTTTTTTTTTTTTTTTTTTTTTTGTGGGGTTAAAAATTTGCTTTATGATACTAAATTTTTTTGGGTTATGTAGGTGGGAGTGTTGAGAGATCGATATTGATCCTAAACAATGAAGCCGGAGTCAAAGAAACTTTGCAACTTTCACACGGACTTCCCTGGTGTTAATTCCAGCATATGTAAGCTGCGAAGAAATTATGGCTATGTTGACTTACGTGTGCTATTAGACCCGAATTATGTAGAGGAAAGGGCATATGGTGATAGTGAAGACGAAAATGATTCACCATCCTATATTGCCAATAACAAAGATAAGGTTGCTCCAGCTTACGACTTCAGTGAGCTATCTAAGGCCATGTATCTTTCAGTGATCAATGATGGTGCTTCTTCTTCATCTGATGCCAATAATGTTGGTGCTGCCAACAAAGATAATGGGACTCCTGCTTCCACTTTCAACTTCAGTAAGCTCTCGGAGGCAATGCATGACATTCAGGAAAAGGAAAGACAAGAAGCTCTTGCGAGATTAAGGCTTTTCCGTCCACCCATGTTGAGATGTAACGCTCATCCAATTCCACCACAAACAATGCAACTCCATTTATTGAAACAGAAACACTTCCAAGAAGATGCTACCCACTGAAGTTAAATTGACAAACATTATTAAGGGTTTGTGAATTTATATTCCAGCTGCTTATACATGCTTCAATATTAGGACAAATTAATTTCCTTCTTTTATATTTCAGTTTTGTTCATCTTGAGATGTCAATGATATTCCTTTAAGTAATGCTGAGAATTTTTTTTTTTTTTTTTGTTACAAGAATGCTTTGGATGTCTATAGGAACAGTTTTCATCCGAAGGAAAAGATGGATCTACTAGCTGAGGCATGTGCTATTGCATTACCATGCCTATTAACATGAGAGAAGTAGTTGCTTTGTAAAGAGCCAACAATAGACATAATGTCGTTTACGATATGACTAAAAGAAGACATGGCCATGTTACCACCTCGAAGAGCATTGATGAAACTCAGTGAATCACCCTTGAAGCTGGACCGATGCAACTTGATCTCTAGGCCTTCTTGCAGCCAAAATTTCCAAAACCTAAACAGATGAATATAAATGAATTTTTTTCTGAGAAAGCTGCCATAACTTCACCTTTAGAATTCAGAATTACAACCCCCATCTCAGCCTCATTTGTTTGTTCAAATACTGCTCTGTCCGAAGTTCGTCTTATACCGTCTCCATCAGGTGCTTCTGAAACTCGTCTAGGCATGTTTTTTTGTTACCTCCAAAATTTTATCAAGAGTGATGGATGGTCCCTTCAAGCGAATCTTCGAGGCAACGTTGAGTCGATTAAACTCCAAATTCCAAACTCATTTAATCTCACTGCAAGTCCACAAAGCATGGAGGGTAGTTTCTGGAGATTCAGACAAGTTACAAACATTCTCATTTATAATCTTACGCTTTTGAAGATTTGTTTTTGTCGGTATAGCCTCAGAGCAAGACCACCAGATAAAGGTCTTCACCTTGTTTGGTACATTCATCTTCCAAATACCGTGATAGTGAACCCTTCTTGCTTCTTAGCCAAATCAAACAAGCATCTTGATTTGTTGCACACAGTGGGATAGTTTTGATTTTTTGGGCTTCAAGTGGTAAGAAAAAAATTATCAAGCACATCATGGTTCCTTTAAGATTTGGAATCAGAAAAAGGGATGATGCAAAATGCTTATCTGGATATTATTGATCATTGTCATCAGATTATATACATCAACACAGTACTTAACAAACTAACTGAAAAATAACCAACTCTACTAACTAATTAAGCTTATAACTCTTCAACAGCAACATCAGTTTCTGCATCAACAGCACCTGCAGAAATCCTTCTTCAACACTCCCCCTCAAGGTGGAGCATAAATGTTATTTATGCCCATCTTGGAAAGAAGATTATTGAACTGTCGATGTCCAAGTGGTTTTAATTTGTCAAAATGTCTGCAAGCTGATGTCTAGTTGAAACATGAAATGTTTTCACTGTGCTGTCTTAGATCTTCTCCCTTACAAAATGGCAGTCTAATTCGATGTGTTTTGTCCTCTCATGGTACACGGTTAGCTGCTATGTGAATTGCAGCTTGGCTGTCACAATAGAGGAGGGCAGGTTGATCATGATTAATGGTTAAATCCTTCAACAAACCTATTAACCACACAAATTCACTGACTAATGTTGCCATAGTCCTATATTCAGACTCAGCAGAAGACCTAGAGACTATGTGTTGTTTCTTAGACTTACAAGAAATTAGTGATTCACCCAAAAACACACAATACCCTGTAATTGACCTCTTGGTGTGGACACAATGGGGAGTTGCCACCTAGTTTTTCAATGGCCTAGGAACCATGAATATAGCGTTTTTTCGGGGAAGGACCTTTGATTTTACTACCAGAGATATGGGTTCGGAGTTAAGGTACAGTCTTGGGAAGGTGCTAGGCACCCAAAACCATCCAACTCTATGGTTGGCTTCCTTTCATTGTTTCTTATGTCTTAACCCTATTAAAGACATATTCAATTTTGTATCTATACTCTCTCACACACACACACACTAACATTCATCTAACAATCAACATGGCATCAAACATCCCTAACCACTCATCTATCATGCTTTGTCATCACATCACAAACCCTAACATCCATCTAATCATGCATATCATCACATCATAGACCCTAACATTCATCCAGCACACATGTCACATCATCCTAGCATTCATCTAACATGGCATCACATATCCTAGCATACATCTATCTCATCTCATTCAAGGCAGCAAGCATGTTCACATATCATAATCACCGATCAAGGGAATTAATCAAACATATTCATCATGTTCATCAATCAAGAAAGTTCATCATGTTCATTCACCAAATCAAATGCATGTTCATGTAATTACGCTTGACTTACCTCACTTACCTCATAGCACCACAGCACCTATGTATCAATGCATATTCATGTTCATGCAATTCATCAAAGATATAAACCCTAATTATCAAAATATCAATCCAAGCATGTGAAACATGTTATTCTACTAATCCTAGATCTAAACATGTGAAAACTAAACTCAACAAGACCTAAACATGTGATTTAAACTAAATAAAATAAGTAAAATAGCAAGAACCCTAAATCTGCATTTCTGGGCATGAGGATGCGTACACATAGTACGCATACATAAGTATGCGCACGCATACACGCCTAGAAACACAGTTTTAAAGCAAGCAACAAACAACAATGAAACAAAACCTAGCATACTTCTAATATATAACCAAACAATCTAAACTAACAACAAAAATATCAAAGATCAATGAAAAAAAAAAAAAAACTATTCCTAAACATGCATTGGATCCAACAACAAACAAGAACAACACTTAACACATCCAAACATGTTCATCAATATATCTAATCATATCAACTTTCTAATCAAAACATGATGAGACAAAACCAAATAAAATCAAACAAAACAAAACAAAACATATTCCTAAGCATGAACAACATATAAATTAACTAAGAACAACAAAAACACAAATTATAAAAGTTCCAAATCAAGGAAAAGCCATGAATAAAGACTCACCTTGTTGTGGAACATAAACTTGATTGATATTTCAGTGCCTACACAACAAGATCAAATGACAATCAAAGGAATCAAATTATTTCAATAGTTCATAAGTGATCACAACTCAAAATAAAAAGACGTTATTGAAAAGATTGTTTTGAAAAAGGTTTTGGAAGGATTTAGAAAGTAGTTTCTGCCTTAAGACTATTAGAGAAAGGTTTTGAAGAACCAAAAAACGTTCATGGTTGTTGTGTGTGCAGAAAATCAGAGTTAGAAAAGTGTTTTGGAGAAGTTTAGGTGAAAAATCAACTCTCTCTTGCTAGGGTCTTAGTTCAGAGGCATAAGGATGTATTTATATGTTTAAACTAGAGTTTTCAGGATTATTTTTAGGGTTTTAGACGTTCCAAAGGGTCTAGGGGCCGGGCCCCATCAAAAAGGGAGGCTTTGGGCCCTAAAAACTGAATTTATAAGGTTCTGGAATGGGCCCTACATACGCAGGTTTGTGCATGCGTACGTAGGAAGTTTCATGCATACGTATGCGCCCCTAGAAACCCTAATTCTGATAGCTTTGATGGCTTGACTTCAAACGGTCATAACTCACTCAATTTAAGTCCAAATTAGGTAAAATTTGTATTCAAATTGAAGCCCAGGATGTATACTTTCCAATGAAATAAACCTAACTCAAAAATTCTTTGTGGATCAAAAGTTATGGTAAAAAAAATGAGCAAAGGTCATTTTTCAGCATTGTTTTTCAAAGCAATTTGAGCATTTTTGAGTTGTAATTACTCCAAACTATCAAAATAACTTCAATTACCTTTTGTAGACATGTCAAGCTCATCATTGAGACCGGGGTCTAAAGTTTATTAACTGGGTAAAAAATGAGGTGTCTACACCTGGTATCTGGGTAGCTTGCCCAATCTGAGCCATAGTAACCCTTTAGATGCAGATTTGAGTTTGTGGAGAATAGCAATCCTTGTCCTAGTGATCCTTTCAAGTATTTCAGCACCCTGTAGGCAGCCTACAAATGTGGTTGCCTTGGCTGTGAAAGAAATTGGTTGAGCTAGTGTACACTAAAGGCTATATCAGGCATTGATAAGGTTAAGCATAACAATTTGCCAATCAGTCTTCTATACTGAGCAAGATCTAGTAACAGCTCTCCATGATGATTTGAGAGCTTGGAGTTAACTGGCCTTGATGCCAATTGACCAGCTTTTGCAAGAAGTTCTAAAACATATTTCCTCTGGCATAAGCTAATACCTTTGCTGGACCTTGCCACTTCCAATCCTAGAAAGTACTTCAAAGATCCAAGATCTTTTAATTTGAACTGATCATGGAGGAAAGTTTTGAATTTTGAAACAACCTTTAAATTATTACTGGCCACCAAAATGTCATCAACATAGATCAAGAGTATGATAATCACCCCATCTTAAATCCTTATGAACATAGAATAATCTGATTTTGACTGATTAAAGCCATGATTGATAATGGTAGTGGACAATTTAGAGAACCACTACTTGTTGGCTTGCTTGAGCTCATATAAGGACTTGGTGAGCTTGCAAACCTTCTCCCCCTTGTTACCAAAACCAGGTAGTGGTAGCATGTATACTTCTTCATCAAAGTCACGATGAAGAAAAGCATTATTAACATTAAGCTGCACCAGGTGCCAATTAAGGGCAACAGCAACAGCCAACAAGGTTTTGACAGTGACAAATTTCACCACAAGGTTGAAAGTCTCATAATAGTCAAGCCCTTCTTACTGGGTATAGCCCTTGGCCACCAATTTGGCCTTAAACCTTTTAATGCTACCATCAGCTCTATGTTTTATCTTATACACCCATTTACATCCTATTGGAACTTTGCCAACAGGTAAATTAGTGAGCACCCAAGTGTGATTGGCTTCAAGAGCTTGGATTTCAGCATCCATAGCAGCCTGCCATCTTGGATCTCTATAAGCCTTAGAGAAGGAAGTAGGCTTAGTAGCAAGAGACAAAGCAATAGTAAAGGCTCTGTGAGGTAAAGATAAATGATCATAGAATAGAGTTGATTCAATAGGAAATAGCTAAGCAGATGAAGGTGAGGAATTAGTGACAGCAAATTTGCAGTGAAAGTCTCTCAAATATGCAGGAGCTTTGTGTTGCCTAGTGGAATGTCTAGATGGTTGAATCTGAGAGTGAGTAACGAGATCAGATGGGACAATGGCACTAGGTTGAGAATTTGTAGGTTGGATGTCAATGTGGGATGAAGAAGATGGAATTATGGGAGAGAAATTAGTGATAAGAATAGTAACAATAGTGGGGTTTGTGTCTAAAACAACATAAAAAATGGAACTAGAAGGAAAAGATGAAGCAGGTGAATCTGAATCATAAACAAAATCAAAAGAAGGAGGGGATGGAAAGAGAGAACCAGATGCTAAGGATGAACAAGGATTATGAGAGGTTAAGTGATGAGCCATGGAATGAAAGAGGAAAATAGATTCATAAAAGACAACATCTCTTGAAAGGAACACAGTTTGGGATTCTAAGTCAAAAAGCTTGTAACCTTTTACACCACAAGGATAGCTAAGAAATATGCATGGTTTAGCTCTAGGATCAAACTTAGACCTATTCCTAAACAATATGAAAGCATAGCATAGACAACATAGAACCTTGAGATGAGACTGGGATGGAGTTGAACCAAGTAAGACTTAATAAGGAGACTTATTATGCAGAAGGGGACTGGGCAATCTATTAATCAAGTAAACTACAGTGAGGACACAATCAGCCCAGAATTTGAAGGGAAGATTGGCTTGAAAACGTAATGCTCTAGCAACACTGAGTATGTGTTGATGCTTTCTCTCAGCCACAGAGTTTTGTTGAGGAGTATCAACACAACTCAGTGAAAAATTTAGACATGGAGAACTCAGGACCATTATCTGATCTTAGGGATTTGATTTTTGTTTGAAATTGTGTTTGAACAAAGGTAAAAAAGGATTGTAAGATACTTTGTGTATCAAATTTGAACTTCATCAAGTAAACCTAAGTACACCTACTGCAATCATCAACAATAGTAAGAAAGTACTTGAAACCATTCAAAGAAGGTGCAGAGAAGGGGCCCCATATATCACAGTGAATAAGATCAAACACTGAGGAACAAACATGATTCTCATTAGGAAAAGGAAATCTCTTTTGTTTTGCAATAGGACGAATAGTACATTTTGGAAAATCTGAAATAGAAAAGGATACGTCAGATGCACTAGTAGTAATACTATGCATTCTTAACAAAGAATGATGACCTAATCTATTATGCCAAAGAACTGACTTATTAGTGACATCAACATTATTACAAGATATAAAAGACAAACTATCAATTAAAGAAGCTTGAGAAAAGTAAACATCAGGATGAGATAGAACAGTAGGCAAGAAAGTAGAAAGCTAAAATGGGACTGAAAGTTGATTAGAATTGGATTGTTGCAGAATGTATAGACCCCCATGCTTTTTACCCAATCCAATCGTCTTCCATTGCACTAAATCCTGGATAAAATAGAAACTGGATAGGAATATGCAACAACACTTTAAATGATGTGTCAATTTGCCAATGGAAATGAGATTGAAAGAGAATGAGGGTACACAACACATTATTGAGAACTAAATCGGTGGAAAGTTGGACTTGACCAATGTGAGTAACTAAGACAGATTCACCATTAGGAAGTTTAACTAATATATGAGCAACTGAGGTAATTCATGTGAGTAAGGAAATTGAATGGATCATGTGATCTGTAGCACCACTATCAATGATCCAATCATGTGGGGAAATATCAGAAGGGATAGTGAGATTAGATGAGAAAACTGAATGGTCTAGAGTGATTGATGCTTGTAAACATAAAGAATCAACTTTATCAAAATCTTTATCCTTAGTCACAAAAAAAATACTTGCTATGTTGATGGAACTAGAGAGTTAAGATGCTTTGGGCCGAGTGATGAGAGTGGTTGCTTGATGAGTCCCAAGAGATGGCTCTAGAGTAGGATGTAGCGAACTCAAAGCGTGATTGAAGTAGACATGGCAAAATGGGTCAGAATTTGCTGACCTGACTTGAAAAATACCTGACCCGAACCTTAATTTTTTTGACTCGAAGCAAAGACAGGTTAACCCATGACCCAACTCGATTTTTTTGCGAGTCAACCCGACCTGACCCAGATAACCCGTGACTCGACCCGTTAAAAAAAAAATTCGCTAAAAAAATATTTAGACTACGTTCTAATACTAGGTGCATAAAGCACAAAGCACTGGAACCAATAGTCAATAGATTATAGATGTTCACACTTCACATGAGACAACAGACAAGACAAGACAATCACTAAGAGCTTCACATTCAATTTGAGCTTCACAACCACTAGGAGCTTCACAGACATGAGACAAGACAAGACAACCATTAAAAAAAATAAAAAAATCTCATTCAATTTGATACGATCACATTTCATAGCTCACATACTAGACTCATTAGTAGTCTAGTACTCACTATTTACTAACACACTAAATGGCTAGACTTAGCTTGTAGCAGCTGACTAGAGTCCAAAGGCACAAACGTGACAAACCACAAAGCTTCCTCTACTCTTGCGCCTCTACCCTTCTTTTCACACTTTCACACAAAGCTTGAAGTGTTTTAGTTATCAATTTCACACTTTCTTAGTTTCACTCTTGCGCCTCTACCCTTTTCTCTGCCTCTACTCTTTTCTCTCTGCACCTCTACTCTTTTCTTTTATCTTCTCTTTTTAGTTCTTTTAGTCCTTAAAACTTCAGACCAAGCTTCCTCTTTCTCGGCATATATGCTCCACAATCCACACTCCACTGCTCTGCTTTCTCATTTCTCTGTCTCTCACCACCCACAGGCCACAGGCCACAGCCTAGATCTCGCCACTTGCTGACCTATTTAAGAGGAGCACAACCACGAATCATCAACTATGGTGAAGGTAAGTTAAATCATTTTCATCATTCTCTTAAATCCCTAAATGTTTTTAGTTTTTGGATTGATTTTTTAATATTATGATTTAGCAATAGTAATATAGTATATTGCTCTGCTAACATTATATTTAATTGTTTGTGTGTTTGATTGTTGAAAAAATTGAAAATGTCATTGACTCATTGTCATTTGGATGAATGTCTTATGTTCACAGTTTCTTTAGATGTTTTAAATAGACTAGAATTTTAATTTTAATTATATATTTTGCTTTGATAATTAGAGTATAGCAGCTTTTTTTGCTGTAAATTTGGAAAGTGATGATGATGCTGTAATTATGGATACTTCTACTAATTCGTCACCATCTTTAAGAGTTAATTCAAAATCAAAGTTTAAGAAACTAAAAAGAGTTTCAAGGAAAAAAAAAAACAGGTAAAACAACACACTTCTTCAGTTTGGACTGAATTTGTGAAATTGCCTATTGATGAAGAAGGGTTAAGTAAGTCTATTTGTCAATGGTGTGGGAAAAGTTTTTTGGTGGATAGTCATAATGGAACATCAAACTTGCATCACCATCTTCTCAAATGCTTAAAATGAAATGAAGTAAAACAAGATGGTGAAGAAGAGGGTAGGGTGTTGTAAAATAACATAACTCAAGAAGAGTTTTGTGAGATGTTAGCAGAGGCTATTATTAAATATAATTTACCATTTAGCTTTGTTGAGTATGAGGGCATTAGAAAAGTTTTAAGCCATCTAAATTCAGATGTTAAACATATTTCTAGGAATACTTCAAAAGCTGATGTTCTAAAACTTTACAAGAAAGAGAAAGATGACGTTAAAAATAAGTTGAAATCAATTCCTGGTAGAATATTTTGATTTCGGATTTATGGACCTCTGTTACAAGTGAGTAATATATTTGTCTTACGACACATTATCTGGATAAGAATTGGGAATTGAAAAACATTATCTTGAATTTTTGTCATATGCCACCTCCACACATGGGAACTCTTTTATCGGAGAAAATTTTAAGTTTCTTGGAAGAATGGGGTATTGAGAAGAAAATATTTTCCATTACTTTAGATAATGCATCTAATAATGATAATTGCCAAGATTTCATAAAGAAAAAGCTTAATGAAGGGGGTTTATTATTATGTGATGGTATCTTTTTCCATGTGCGTTGTGGTGCTCATATATTGAATCTTATTGTTCAAGAAAGATTGAAAGTAATAGATGACTCGGTGATTAAGATCCGAGAAACTATGAAATATCTTAAAGGATCAGAGAGTAGAATGTGCAGATTTGATGAATGTGCCAAGATAGTTGATATGAAGAGAACAAAGGGTTTACATTTAGATGTGTGTACAAGATAGAATGCAACATATTACATGATTGACAGTGCTACAAGATATCGTTCTGTGTTGAACCGTTTAGCAGAAGAAGATGCTAATTTCAAGCATTGTCCATCAAGGGATGAATAGAATAAAGTTGAAAGGACAACTCGATTTTTGAAACCTTTCAATGATATTACAACTCTATTTTCTGGAATTGATTACCTTACAACAAATCTATATTTTCAAGGAGTGTCTCAAATTGAATTGCTCTTACTTGAAGAAATGGAGAGCCAAGATTCATTTATCAGTAATATGGCAGAACAAATGAAAGGTAAATTTGACAAATATTGGAATTGTTATAGTGTGGTGCTAGCTTGTGCCATTGTTCTTAATCTAAGGTAAAAGTTGGATTATGTGGACTTTACTTTCAAAAAACTAGAGCCAATTGAACATATTGCTGAAATGAAGGTGGAGAGCGTTCAAACTACATTGTATAAGCTTTTTTTAGAATATGAATTCCCTAAGCCTATGGCCACTACAAATGTTTCATCTTGTGTTGGGAGTTCTAGTCATACTAGTGGTGCTATGGATGATCCTGATGATGATGAAGATGTAGAAGATGATGTAAGTGAATTGCATTTTGTTTGGTATATGTTGTGCTATGTTTTTTTAATAATAAAGATTGAAATGTTGTGTGGTATTATTTTTCATTGCAATTTTTTTAATGATTAGGAATTTGAGCATTATGAAAGTGGTCGTGGTGACAAAATAAAAAAATCTCAGTTGGACTTGTATTTAGAAGAGCCTAGACTTAACAAAAAGAAAAATTCAAAGTTGGAAGTTCTTTCTTGGTGGAAAGAGAATTACAATCGGTTTCTAGGGCTCTCTTTAATGGCACAGGATCCCATGAGCATTCTGATAACCACTGTTGCTTCTGAATCAAGTTTTAGCACTGGGAAAAAAAATGATTACTCCGTATCGATCATGTCTTTTACCTGAGAATGTGGAAGCTACGTTGTGTACTAAAAGTTGGCTATATGGATTTGAAGGTAATTTAATTTATTTATAGTCATAATTATACAATTTAAATTATTTATTGATTTGCTTTCATGATACCTTAAGTTATATTAAAATATTGTATTGTAGATGAAGGTGCTGACGAAATTGGCCAACTTGAGCTACAATTTGCTAGTATGAATATTTGCAGTGCTAAATCTGCTACCAATGTTGAGTAGATTGAGATTTAGGTGTAATTCTTATAAAATATTTACTTATTCTTTTTTACTTAATATATTATGTTTTTTTTTTTTTTTTGTGTGGTTTATCTTTCTAAGTAATCTAATTTTAAATACAACAGGAACATGCGCACTTAAGAAGACCGATAACTTGATATGGTCCATGACATGTAGTTTTTTTATTTTTTCTTTTTTCTTTTGTGGGAATGATATTATTAGTGATGTAAACTTAAAATATACTTTTTACAAGTTTACAAGTTTGCTATCATGTGTGTGAATTACTTACCTTTCTACAAAAAAATCAAACATTTATTTTAAACATCTTGATTTTCCATGCTAATTATGTATTTAAATTTTTACAAAGCAAGAATCTGAACCTTTTGTACTGGTGCTAGACTTATTGATAAGGATAGGTCATGATTCATATATATTGGTTACATATGTTTATTTCTTTCTTGATTCATGGGCTCTCTCTCTAGTGGCACTAGTATGTATGGAAGTATTGTCCTCATGTGAAGTGGTGTCCTATGACCTAAGTATGCAAATACTTCTCTGATAAAGGAGTTTGAATGTACAAGAAAACTCTGGCTTACTAGTAGGATTCCCCTTTTAACACCCATTCTGTTTTGGTGGTTTTTAAAGCTGATTAAGCTGGTCTTGCTAGCTACTACTGGGTGACTTTTCTATATACTGGTGCAGGACAATGAATTGTACAGCCGATATTCATATTAGCTGGCTTTATTGACTTTTGCATCATTAGTAAAGTTGATTAAGATGGTTTGCTAGCTTACTTGTTTTGTTTGTTTTAAGATTTATCTCTTTTTGAAGTTGTAAACTTGTAATTATATGCATTTTGACAGTGAACTATTAACATTGAAGACTTTTTTCATCATGAATTTATGACTATAAATAATTTTTGTCATGCTCAAAATTGTCAGAATTGGAAGGATATTAACAAGTGACATTAAGTGCAATTCATTTCCTTAATTGATTTTATTCATTCTCTCTAAACAGGTTGTCATTGATTTGTTTTTGTAATTGAAAAAAAAAAAAAAAACTTGTTTGAAAAATACGGGTCAACCCGACCCGTAACCCGATTGACCCGTTTAAAAATGACCCGTTTTGACCTGCGACCCAATTGACCCACAAACTCGATTGACCCGACCCGCCTGTTTTGCCACGTCTAGATTGAAGCATTGTCATCAACTACTGACACTGAGATGAAGTAAGTGCTACTGTGGTTAACTCTTCCATGCCATCTGCAGAACTAGTGGGAGAAAAAGCAACCTGGTTTGCTGAGTAATTCTTTCCCTTCGATTTTTATCCAAGTGGATAACCATGGATTTTGTGGCACTTGTCCACCACATGCCCAGTTACACCACAGTGTGAATAGATTGGTCTATCTTTCTTGGCATTAGGCTTACCAGAGTAATTTCCTTTGTTAGAACCATTAGGAGCTTTTGAGAAGAGAGCAGTAGCAGTCTCAGTGGTAATAGGGTTAGAACCAACCCTTCTTTGCCTTTCTTAACAAGAGAGAAAACCTTGTTTAGTGAGGGCAGAGGTTCCATTAGCAGGATTTAACCTCTAACTTTAGCGAAAATCTCATTAAGACCCATGAGAAAGCTTATAGTACATTCTTCTTCTTGATATTGTGCAAAAGCAGTCTTAGAACCATAAGTACAAATTCCACATGAACAAGAAGGAATAGACTTGTAATTGACTAATTCATCCCACACAATCTTGAATTTGGTATAATAGGCACTCACTGAAAGATTGCTTACCATCCTTCGAAGCTCGAAAACTCTAGGACCATTGCCTTGAGAGAGACGATTCTTCAAATCTGCTAGACTTCATATGCAGTGTTCAAGTAGATTACATTGGAAAGCAAATCTTTAGTCATGGAGATGAGACGCCATGAAAGAACCATCCTATTACATCGTTTCCAAGCAGGAAAAATTGGATCTGAAGTGTCTGCAGGAGCTTGAATAGTGCCATCAATGAACTTAGTCTTGTTCTTTGAATCAAGAGCATATAAGATAGATCTACTCTAGGCTGAGTAATTCTCCTCAGTGAGAGGTTCTTTGACAAGAATCGTTCCAGGATTTTCCCTAGAACGGGGATAATAAGGACTGGAAGGCTTTTCCCAAACAGGTATGGGAATTTGGGATGTTGAATCAGAAGTTGTGAAAAGCAGAAGCCATTAAAATTCAAGAAAAGCTTGAATTAGGTTTTGAGGGTTACAGAAACTTCAAGAATCTCAGAGTAAGATTTCAATGAAGATCAAGAACCAAGGAAATGAAGGAACAATCAAAAGATTGAAGGATGAAAACTCGAAGGTCAACCAACAATGGTGAAACAAGTTTAGTCAAGAAGTCAATGTGCTAAGCATTGGGCTGACTCGGCTCTGATACCATATTAAGATTTGGAATCAGAAAAAGGGATGATGCAAAATGCTTATCTGGATATTATTGATCATTGTCATCAGATTATATACATCAACACAGTACTTAACAAACTAATTAAAAAATAACCAACTCTACTAACTAACTAATTTCAAAGTCATGTGTACATCACATGCTCACTTAATAGACTAAAACTACTTGCAGCACATCTGCTTAACATTAAACCACATGTAGTACAACATCCTACTTATGACTTTTCAACAGCAACATCAGTTTTTGCATCAACAGCACCTGCGAAATTCATTCTTCAATAGTTCCACCAACCTATGTCTCTATCAATAGGAAAAGAAATTTTTGTATCATAAGGGCATGAGGCAGTAAAAACAGCGAGGGAGATCACTCTATGCCGATTTTCGCTTAGTAACCAATTTTCTTCATAAATTCTCGCCTATTCTCCACAAAGCCCTTTCTGAGATTACCTTCTTGCTTGAATAATACTACTCCTGCAGGCATAGGACCTGAAGAGACTTTAGCAGCATCAAGGACTGTGCTTGTATGAAAGTACTTAGCCTGAAATACTCAATAAGAGAGTGTTTCTATATCTAGCAAGCTTAGGAGGGAAGGTTCCTTTGTAATAGTATTTTCATCCCCAAGCTTTAGAATAGTGAGAATCTTTACTAGATGAATGGACTCTAAAGTTTCAACTGTAAGGGTAAAATGTAATTAGTTTGTTTTGAATATGATTGAGGCCTTTTTGTATTAAGTTTGGGGTGTTCTTAGTGATTTGTTTTTGGTCAATAGAAGAGGCTTTGAACCCCAATGTATCAATCAAAGAGAATATAGTCAAATTTGCTTTAATTGGGTAAGAGGGTTGACATGCTTTTTACATAATTTGGGAAATGAAGTGACCTAAATTCATGGGTTGATATTTCCTAGTCATGGCAAGTCCTTGGATGCTGCATTTGGTTGTTGCAGCAGACAAAGCTAGTCACTTAGGATCAGCAATGTGTTTTAGGCAAAAAAATGGTAAAGCGGAAAACTTGGGCCATAGATAGCAGAAGCATAAGAGCTCTTTTGGAGGCTAAAAATTTTGGTACAAGACCTCCTTCATGAGCCTAGGTACTACAAGCGTCCATTGCTCACTTGGTAGTACACATGGGTTGAGTTCATGCAAAAAATTTGAAAGAAACCAACCCTTATCCTACCAATCACCCCTCAATTTGTCCAATATGTAACACAAACTTGGTTAATGTTTAAAATAATAAAATAAAATAAAATATATAAATTGAACCCACAGGAAAGTTGGGCTCAGTTGAATCGGGTTTGTAGAAAATATGTCACGAAAACAACCACCAACAACTTAAAAGTAATAAGTTTGATTTATGGATGGGTAATATAAAAAGTTGTAGAAATATTTGTTTATTTTCGTAAATGCGCAACTGTTTGTCATCAAAATGTTAATTCTTCATAGTATTTAAAGGAATAGATAAACATGGGAGGTGGAATTTAGCATCTCAAATGATAATGCACATCCTACATTTCAAAAAAGGGAAATGTGTTTTGCAGTATTTGATGTTAGTGGACAAATTTTTGGTTTATGTGAAATGCATTTTTTTTTCAAAATTTATTTTGCATTACTTATTTTTGGGGTTTAAAAGGAAAATCCCAAAAACAGGTAGCCTCATTTTGCATTCTCATTTAGTTCTCATTCTTTATTAAAAAATATTCTCTCTCTTAATTTGTTTTTTCTCATTCTTTTTATATTCCATTTATTCTTCAAAATCTCTCTCTCACATTTCCGATGATGTAGGATCTCATGTACATAGCTTCAATTAGCGAGCTTGTCCTTCCTTCTCCAACTTTCCTCCAATGCCAAGCTCCATCTTTCCTCCTCTTATAAAACCATAAACTCTTCTCATGATGATCATCAAGTAGCTAGTTGTGCAGTGTTTTTGGATACATAGATCCGTTTGAGTGAAGATCAATGACATGTCTAAAGATGCTTGATGTTTAAACTTTTAACTTTTTAAGTGAAGATCAATAATATGTTTAAAAGCTCATATTTTCCATATAATTTCTTTTACCAATATTTTTTTTTTTTGAGAGAGTTTCAACCTATAGCGTCCGCTCCTGATAATAGCTCTTTATTATCAGACCAAGACACCAATCGGTTTTGGTGTAGACGGGGATTGAACCCCAGATCTCTTATACAACCATCAAAGATTTTATCAGTTGAGCTAATTGGAACCCACATTTCTTTTACCAAATTTAGAATTATACATATTTATTTTAAGAGAGAGAGAGATATATATATATATATTACAGTATTATTTTAATCCAGTTTTTAGAGTTATAAGAAGCACTAAACTATGTGAATATTATATTTATATTCAAGCATTAATGCACTATGTTAATACTTAGGTTGCGTTTGGTATTGGCATAAAAAGCCAGTTATTTATTTACTATTTACCTTATTTTTGCTACTATTTAACTTATTTTTTTTACTATTTATGGGTCCCACTGAACTATTTCAGCTACCTTTTAGCTTTATTTACCTTTTAGTTTTATTTAGGGTCCCACTGAACTATTTATGGGTCCCACTGAACTCTTAATATTAGACTTTATATTTCATCTTAAAAAAAATTAGATTTTATATTCATTCATCAAATTATAGTTTTTTTTTTTTGTTTTTTTTTGAAAGCATTCATCAAATTATAGTTAAGTTAGGTAAGCTATTTTTTTTAATTTATAAATGCTCTAATCTAACTTTTTATCTATTAAAATATTTATTATATATGAATAAATTTATTCAACTTTTTTTTTTGATGATATTCTATTAAACTTTTTCTGTGTATTGAAAAATTGTAGCACTCGGTATAGTTTATCCTTTACATAAAATTGGATAAACTATACTCGTTGCACACTTGGCGGTAAAGGTATGAAAAATTCGTACCTTATCGGTTCACAGCATAGACCCGACTGTCAAAAATGGTCCGAAGTCCGAACCACACGTTAAATGAATCAAATTCTCTCTCTTTTTTTTTTTTTTTGACAAAAAACCCAAACACTAATCACTTAATAACGCTTTCGTCCCACACCAGATGCTCTATAATTCGACCATCAATCTCAGGGCACTATCGTCATTCAGCACCTAAATGATTTTAAAGTTGTTTGGGGGTACTCTTGTAATGTTTTGGGGATCACCCTAACCCTAAGCATACGTTAATCTTACTTTTCTTTTAAATAATTAATTAAAAAAAGACTAAAGTATATTTTTTATCTTAAAATTCAGGATGTTTTCATTTTGACATTTTACATTTTTTTCATTACAACTCTTTATGTTTGATTTTGTTTTCATATTTGTCATCGACTCTAGAGTTGATCATTTAGACCTATAAATAATGATATTCCCAAAACTGAAAAAGAAAAAAAAAAGTTAATCTATTCCATTAAGTTTTTTTTTTTTTTTTTTTTAATACAAGATAGAATTCTACTTTAACTTAATCTAAATGTATATGTGTATGAAACTCCCTTCTAGAGACTTAAACCCCGATATATGCCCCCTACACCCCACAAACACTTATACTTGTATTCCATTAAGTTCTTCTAAAAAAAAGTCTATTACGTATTAGGTAAATGCTGTTTTTTTAAGATATGTCATGAATACAAGTTCATTTTTGTCAATAATCTTACCATTAAATGCCAAATAAGTGTCGTTCATTAAAAAAACACATCTCCTATACCTATATAAGTGTTGTCCATTATGTGTGCGTTTGGCTCCAAATTAAAAAACGAGTTTATTTTACTATTTAGCTCATTTTTGCTACTATTCATGGGTCCCACTGCACTTTTTGGTATTGTGGGAGGAGCGAGGATCCAAGACAGCTGATAGAGGGGGTGAGGGCATTTCCGAGGAGGTAGACCTCGGGGAGTTTTAGTGGGATGTTCTCGGAAAGTACTCCCCTAGCTTGTATAGAGGTTGAACAGCCACAATTGGCGAAGGCACCGATGATGCCCACCTAACCTCGGAAAGTCGAGAGTCAGAGTTAAAAGGAGCATGGCGCAACTCAAAAGTGGAAAAGGGTAACTTAGCATTGAACAAGGAAGAGAACAAAAATGAAGGACAAAACAGCCATCTCCTCCGCATTAAATGCACTGCAACCACTTAGCTGGCCGCATTAACGATGAAATGACCATAAACAGTATCCACACAACTCATATCTTAGTGTAAAATCTTCTAACAAGGTCTTGATGGGACAAGTATCAAGGAAGTTTGATTCTAACCCTCCACATGTAGAGTCCATATGCATTTTGGCTAACTATATAAAGCTAAGAAGCACCTGAATTATGGGAGGACGAATTTGGGAGGAAAAGAGAGATTATCCAATTGTAAACTCTTCCTCGGACCGAACCTGAGGACAAACACTTATCCATTTCTAGACATTTTTTAATTGAATACATTTAATCACACTTGAGATGAATCTGGCTATCATTATTTATCTTATCACGGGTACTTAAAGGTTGATATTGCATCCCATTTCTAAAATTAATTGTGTGAGTAGAGGGTAGCACGTTAAAATCTATTTAATTCGTTAGTTAAACTTTTTGCCTGTCACATATACTATTCAGTATTCATAGGTCCCATTATACTATTTCAGTTAACTTTTATTTATAGTACTCTTAGCAAAAAGTTTTTAATTTCAGTAAAATAAGCGGATTCCAAACAGACCCTATAACATGTCACTCATATAATACCTGGAGTAACCAAATTACTGACAAAAATGAATGATAAGACTAATAT
Organism: Notholithocarpus densiflorus; assembly: GCA_030021035.2. Lineage (NCBI taxonomy): Eukaryota > Viridiplantae > Streptophyta > Magnoliopsida > Fagales > Fagaceae > Notholithocarpus > Notholithocarpus densiflorus. Next base: position 22,741 of record JARYZH020001280.1, read on the forward strand.
GAAAACGAAATCAGTCATTAAGAGCCAAATTGAAAATTTGAAATTTAAAATGAAAAACAAATCTAAAAGTATACCTTAATTTAATACTAAAATGATTGGGGGTAATATCGTAATTTTGTGAGGGGGGACTACCCTCTCTTCCCCAGAATACCAAACACATCCTAATCTTTTACTTTTCAATTCAAAAAAATAATTACAAAAAAAAAAAAAATTATTATTTTTTTAAAATAATATTTCTTTGGTTTCTTCTCCTTCGCTTCTTCTTCAGAATTCTCTCTCTCTCTCTCTCTCTCTCTTTCTCGCTGTTTCTATTTTCTCCGAGAAAATTCGTGATACGCATTGGTGATTCTCAGTGTACGTTTGGCTCCTCAGATCTTTGTCTATCGATTGGTTTTGCAATCAAAGGTGAGAGCGCGCTCTAAACCTCTTTCGATCTCTCTCTCTCTCGATTTTTTTTTCTTTTTGTAAATTTCTGAATTTCGCGATTTTCTGTTTGGTTTTCTTGTGTCTCGGACTCTCTGATTCATCGGCAATTCCAAAATGCGGTTCGATTTTCTGTTTGGTTCTCGAGAAAACGGAGGAAAACGAAAAAAAAATGAAACATTTTAATCATTATATGTATATTTTATATGTGTTTGACTAATTTGAGTGATTAATTGCTTGAATTAGCTTGGTTCTCGACGACTAAATCTGTTTGATTATGTTTAAAATTAATAATTTATAGTGAATTAGAGTTTTAATTTTAATTTTATCTTGAGTATGAAAGATTTTGATTTTAATGGATGAGCTTGAAATTAGTGGGTGATAATTTTGATTATTCTGACTGTATTGCATATAATTTCGAATTTTGAATCCCTAATTTTAGAAAATTTTTTAATATTAAATATTATTCTTTTCTTATTTATAGGATCATGATTTGCCTCTGATTAATTCCAATTATAAATCTTTTAAAGCTAAAATTAGAAAAGATATCAAAATTTTGTATCATAACTCATAAGCAAGAATATAAGGAAATGAATTTTTTTTTATTTTTAAATCCACTTATCTAGGCCTAATGGGTGTCAAAGAGTTTGGTTTAGGAGATTTAATTTGACGTTTTGGTATCTTCCGCTTTGTTTCTGTAGTAATCAAAGGGAGAAGTTGTTACTCAAATGACTGTGACAATTCAAATAATCATCCATGGGTGTTTTTACTCAAATGGATTTTTTAGTAGTCTTGTGACTTGTTACAAAAATTTAGTTGGTCATGTGATTAAAGTTGACGTGAATGGTCATTTGAATGGCCACGTAACGTAATGGGTTGGAGGAGAATCCTTCAAATTGGTTGTCCATTTTGGTGAATTGTTAGGTCTTACCATTTTCTTAAATAATTTATCTTTGCTTTCGTGTTGCAGGTATTGAGAATTATACTAATTTTAGTAATCATTTAATTGTGGCTTGGTTTCCTTTTTGTTGTTGTTGTTTGTAGATGGGCTATATTTGATGTAGATGTAAAACAAAATGGATTAATATTGACGCGTGGCTGTGTTATGCTTGGAGTTCCAGTGGAAGTTTGCAACATGTTGATAGATTCTTCATTGGTTTTCCATCGCTCCTATAATGAAAAGTGGATTTTTTACGACATCAAATGCTCCTTGCTATGTTGTGGAACTATAAAATCTCTAGAAGCTAGTTTCAGACACTGTGCTGACAGTGTAGACACCTCTGTATGGAGGTTGATTGAATTCCATTGAACGATTTCTGACTACAATCTTCTGCACCTGTAATTATGGAAAGGTTAGTTCATTGCTTATGCTTTGGATTTTGTGTGATTGAAAATTCGAATTCTTATTTTTTTTTTCCTTCAGTTTTGTGAGCCTAATGCTGTGCTTCTGTTTTCCAGATATAAAATTTTGGAAGAGCTTGGAGATGGTACTTGTGGTAGTGTATATAAGGCCTGGGATAAGCAAACAGGCGAGATTGTAAGAATCTCCTTACAAGTCAACATCATATAAATATACTTTTAGTATACTTCTTAACTATTTATATTTTTACTAAGGTCTTTTGTAATGGATTGTCTTTCCTTACTTTCGGAATATTATATTTTTATCATGCTGTTTTCTTGTATATGCAAAAGAGTCTCTTTTGTGGTTGCAGAAAATGCAAAGAGCTTTTGTAAATCATGGGATGCTGAGTTTTAGTCATATCATCTGTTGGAGTTCTTTTGGCAAAAGTACTAACTAATAAGTGTTAGATACTTAGGGGCTGTTTGGTTTTTTTTTTTTCATCACTCCTCACTCCTCACTCAATTTTCGTCACTTATCATTTAAAATACCCCAATTTCCTATTACCCACCCGTTTGACACACTTCACTCAACTTGTCATCACTCAAAATTTTCAACTTTTTGTGGGCCCCATACCTGTAACTTGGTCAGAGCAAAGCTGTTAGCCTACCTGCGAATTCCTTCATTCCCCATCTTTTTCTCTTTTCTCATTTCCCCTTCACCCCTGTAACTTGGTGCAGCTTTTACTTTTTTTTTTTTTTTTTCCTTCAACCTCCAATACCCAAACTCACCGAACCCAGTGAAAGAAAAAAAAAAAAAAAAAAAAAAACCAAGCCCAGAAACCCAATGTGAAAAGGAAAGAAAAGAAGAAAAAAAGAAGAAAAAAGAAGATGAAGAAGACCAGACCAGACCCAGTGTGAAAGGGGAAAAAAAGAAGAAGAAGAAGAAGACCACCCAGTGTGAAAGGAAAAAGAAAAAGAAGAAGAAGAAGATGACCACCCAGCGTGAAGGAAAAGAAAAAGAAAAAGAAAAAGAAAAAGAAAAAGAAAAAGAGGAGAGTGAAGTCAAAAGTTGCGGCTGGTGGGTCCCTCAATGTGTGTATGTACAAGATTGCCATCATAACTCTGTTTCCATAACTTGAAAACACCTAAAATGTGTTTTCAGTTTCCATAACTCATCACTCAAAAATCAAAGAATTGAGTGATGGAAACAAAAATTGGAAACAATGCCAAACACACTTCTCAGCCATGGGACCCACATTTTGAGTTATGGGTGATGGAAACAGAGTTATAGGTGATGGAAACTGAAAATCCAAACACCCCCTTAGTCTGCGTTTTTAAATTAGAAAAATTTTGTGAGATTTTGAACTATTAATTTATGGTTGGGTAGTTTTCATGTTGCCTTTTCCAATGTTTAACAATATAACTATCAGTCTGAATTGTTATTCTATCTCACCTTTTCTAGAATTTTAGAAAGTATTGTTCTCTTGGCTTTTTTTTTCAGTAAAAAATTTCCATTGTTCTATGGTTCTGTTCTGATGTTTCTGATCTCAGGTTGCTGTTAAGAAATTGAAGAGAAAGTTTTACTTTTGGCAAGAACACACGAAATTACGTGAACTCAGGGTAGGAGCTGTGGTGATTTTGAATGATAAAACATTGCATTATTGTACATACATAGCTCCATACATGTATATGTATAGATTGTGTATGCGTATTGTGTATGTCTGTATAATTTACTGATAACCTTGCCTTTGGCAGGCTCTTCGTAAATTGAATCATCCCAATATCATAAAACTGAATGAGGTTGTCAGGGAAAACAATGAACTGTTCTTCATCTTTGAATACATGGTAAGATGGTATTTCTTCCTCTTTTAGTCATTTTTATGTTGTGACTTTTATGCAGAAATCCCAGGAAACCAGAACCTGTCTTCTGATGTTGTTAAACATATTCCACTGAACAACGGCAATGGTGCATGATATATGTTTGTTTTATTTTGTTCAAGCATGTTTGTCAGTACAACTTTTATTGATATGGTTCCTGTTCCTGATTACTTTCAAACAAAATTTGATGTGATAAACATAATTATTTTTGATAAAATCAAATCTTAGAAAGATGAATCTCATTGGTAGTAACAAATTGCATGCAGTCAAAAGTTGGATGCATTTAGACTTTGAGTGACATGATTGTCTTGGAAAATGTTATAACTACTTATCTAAGTTCACTTTGGCTTCTTCTAATATATCTATACTTATCACACAAAAGAGATTGAATCAATTATTAATTTTTTCTCCCAATCAAAAGATGATTTCTTGGTTTCAATTCAAATTTTTATTATATTGAGTGCTGGTTTCTCAGATCCTTCCCTAGCCAACATAATTTGTTTAGCATGCACTGATTCACTGAATTGTATTATAATATTTCATTCTGCCTTTTCTCCAATGAAAAATTTTTCATTATTGCAAGTATAATATAGCAACATATAATTTCTAGAAGCATGTTTCTGTCCTATAATTTTTCATGCACATCAATCTCATGCTTTTGAAGATTGGATGAATGCCTAGCCAATTAAATTCCATTGTTTATTTATTTATTTTTTACCTTTTCTGTTAGTGCTTGATTTTGGACTTCATCTCTCCAGGATTGTAATCTTTACCAACTAACGAGAGACCGACAAAGTTCCTTTTCAGAAGAGGAGATCCGTAACTTTATGTCTCAATTGCTGCATGGACTTAATCACATGCACAGAGATGGATATTTTCATCGGGATCTAAAACCTGGTAATACATGTCTTCATACTTTTAGTTGTGTGTTCATCCATCCGTGTTTTAAGATCTTTATTTTTGTCTTTGTGAAGAATTTTATGATTTTATTATAACACAAATAATTAGAGACTTTTTTTCCTTGAAGAAAATTTGTTGGTGACAAATGACCTTCTAAAAATTGCTGACTTTGGACTGGCTAGAGAAGTGTCATCAATGGGTCCTTATACTGAATATGTTTCCACACGGTGGTGAGTCATATCAAATTATTTAGTCTCTCTTTTGGTGTGTGCTTGCGCAATGATTATTCTGTTAAATTTTACACTTTAAGTTAGGAATTATCTGCAATCTTAATTTGGGTTTGTACATATGCTAGGTACCGGGCACCGGAAGTTCTGTTGCAGTCTTCATCCTACACTCCTGCAGTTGGTAAGCATGTTTATCTCCAAACTCATTGCAGATTCAGCAGAAACTTAGCTACTATTCTTTTTGTTTCGAAGTTTTTAGCTACTTTCTCTCTCATTCAAAGGCTGGTTATGGGTTGGGTTGATTTCCTAAGCCTGTGTTCCACTTCACTGAAACTTATAACCAAACTTAACTTTTTTTGATAATTCATTTGTAATATTCTTTAAACTTCCATAAATCTGAATTATTACATTTTCAACTTAAACTAACATTAACCAGTCATTGTGGCCCAAATGATGCCGGGTTGAGGGATGCTTTATGGGCAGAGCTTGATGGTGTGAGAGCAAGATGGAGTTCAGCTTGGTGTGTTTTAGGTGATTTTAACATTATTAGATACTTGATAGAGCGTCTTGGTTGTAATTCGTTTAGTCTAGCCATGTTCAATTTTTCGGACTTTATCGAGAGGAATCTTTTGGTTGATCTTCCTTTGGTCTGGGTGAGTATACGTGGTTTAGAGATTTAGTGAACCCTTCTATGTCTCGTATAGATAGAGTTTTGGTTTCAGCTGATTGGGAGGAACACTTCTTGGATGTGATTCAAAGGCCTCTCCCTCGTGTGGTTTCAGATCATTGTCCTATTCTAGTGGAGGCAGGAGGCATGGCGAGGGGGCAAAGCCCCTTTAAATTTGAGAATATGTGGCTTAAAGTAGAGGGTTTTGTGGATCAAGTTAGGTGTTGGTGGTACAGTTATCATTTTGTGGGATCCCCTAGTTATGTTCTAGCATGTAAATTCAAGGCTCTTAAAAAAGACTTGAAGTGTTGGAATAAAAATGTTTTTGGGGATGTGCGTTTTAGAAAAAAATGTTTGTTGTCTGAGCTGTTGGATCTTGATATGAGAGAAGGGATGCAAGTGCTGACTACAGTAGACAAAGCAAGAAAAATAGAGATTAAGGCAGAGATCGAGTCTTTAGCTTCTTTGGAGGAGATTTCTTGGAGGCAGAAATCAAGGGCTTTTTTCTTAAAAGAGGGGGACAATAATACTAGGTTTTTCCACAGGCTTGCTAATTCACATAGACGAGCTAATACCATGAGGGGTGTGGAGGTTGATGGCATTTTGTATGAAGCTGAATCTGATATTCAGGATCAGGTGGTGGGGTTTTATAAGAGTCTTTATCAGGAACCTGAGGATTGGAGGCCCACTGTTGATGGGTTAGATTTTGCTAGTTTGGATGAGTTTGATAGGCTCTCTTGAAAGGGAGTTTGATAGGGAGGAGATCATTGCGACTCTTCGGGAGGCCGAGGGTGATAAGGCTTCTGGTCCTGATGGCTTTACCATAGCTTTCTTCCAAAAGTGTTGGTGTGTGATAGAAGAGGATGTTATGGCTTTTTTTGCGGACTTTCATAACCAATGCATCTTTGAGAAATCTTTGAATGCTACTTTTCTGTGTTTGATACCTAAGAAGATTAATGCTGTCAATATTAAAGATTTTCGGCCCATTAGCCTTGTGGGAAGTTTGTACTAACTTTTGTCAAAAGTGTTGGCCTATAGGCTTCGAAGTGTATTGAACAAACTTATATCCAACTCCCAGAATGCCTTTGTTGGGGGAAGACAGATTCTTGACTCTGTTCTTATAGCAAATGAATGTTTGGATAGTAGATTGAAGAGTGGTATTCCGGGTGTGATTATTAAGTTGGATATAGAGAAGGCTTATGATCATGTAAATTGGAATGCTTTGTTTTACCTTATGGAGTGGATGAGTTTTGGGGAGAAGTGGGGGAGGTGGATGAAGGCCTGTATCACTATAGTTCATTTCTCAGTGCTTATTAATGGGTCCCCGGTTGGCTTTTTTGGTAGCTCGCGTGGTCTTCACTTTTGTTCTTGTTGGTGATGGAGGTGCTGAGTAGGTTATTGAGGAGGACAGAAGAGGGTGGCTTTCTTAGGGGGTTCCAGGCAAGTCCCAATGCGCGAGGAGGTTTGCATATTTCTCATCTTCTGTTTGCTGATGATACTATTCTTTTCTGTGATGCATCTAGGGAACAATTATTATATATTCGGATGGTATTGATATTTTTTGAAGCTATTACAAGCTTAAAAGTGAATGTTGGCAAGAGTGAAATTGTGCCAGTTGGTGAGGTTGGGAATGTGGATGCTTTGGCTCGTATTCTATGTTGTAAGGTTGGTCGTTTGCCTATGTCTTATTTGGGAATGCCTCTTGGGGCTCATTTTAAGGATGCTTCGATTTGGAATCCTATTTTAGAAAGGGTGGAGAAAAAGCTCTTTGGTTGAAAGCGGTTGTATTTGTCAAAAGGAGGTAGGCTTACTTTATTGAAGAGTACTTTGTCGAGTCTCCCAACTTATTATCTGTCGCTGTTTACAATTCCGCAACACATAGCGGATAGACTAGAGAGGATTCAGAGGAATTTCCTTTGGGGGAGTTCTAATGAAGTTTTCAGATATCCGCTTGTTGCTTGGGATAAGGTTGTTTGGCCGGTGGAGATAGGGGGTTTGGGGATTCAGAAGATTGGGCTTTTTAACCAAGCTCTACTTGGGAGGTGGCTTTGGCAGTTTGGGAAAGAAGCAACCCATCTATGGCGTCAGGTAATAGCCACCAAATATGGAGAGGGTAGTGGAGGTTGGTGCACTAGAGTTGTGAGAGGGACTCATGGTTGTGGGTTATGGAAGAATATTAGGAAAGGTGCAGGCAATTTTTTTGGTCATGTGGTGTATGCAGCGGGAGAGGGCAATCGTATTCGATTTTGGCAAGACCCTTGGAGTGGTCCTATTCCTTTGAAAGACTTATACCCGGAATTGTTTGCCTGTGCCGTGGTTCAGGAAGCTCTGATTTCTGACATGGTTATTTTTGCACAAGACGGGGGAGGTAGGAGTTGGAACTTCCTTTTCCGTCGCAATTTTAATGAATGGGAGGTGCAGAGATTTTATTCTTTCTATGAGCATGTCTCTGCCAGGATTCCTAGTGGGGAGGGTGAAGATTCCTTGATTTGGCAGTTGAATCGCAGTGGTGTTTTTGATGTGCGATCCTTTTATATTGCTTTATTGAAAGCCCCTTCTGTTTCTTTCCCTTGGCAGTGCATTTGGTGTGTAAAGGTACCTAAAAGGGTATCTTTCTTTTTATGGACTGCTGCTAGGGGTGGGATTCGTACAATAGATAACCTCGTTAAGAAGAACTTGCCCCTTGTTAATTGGTGTTGTCTATGTAGGTGTGATGAGGAAATTGTGGATCACCTTTTGCTTCATTGTAAGTTCGCATCTGCTTTGTGGGGTGAGGTCCTTATTATGTTTGGGGTTCAGTGGGTGATGCCAGATACTATTGTTTCTCTTCTTTTTGCTTAGAGGAATTGGTTGGGAACTTACTCTTCAAAGGTTTGGAATATGGTATCAGCATGCCTTATGTGGTTAGTTTGGAAGGAACGCAATACCCGAACTTTTGAGGACATTGAGAGACCTATAGATATGTTGAAGAACTTGCTTGCTAGGACTTTGTTTGAGTGGTCTCGTATTTGGGGTCTTACGCATTGTAGTTCCTTGTCTGATTTCCTTATCTCTATTAGACTTTCCTAATGATTTGATTGTATTTGTTTCAAGGGCAGTGAGTTTACAATCATAAAAACATTGTTCTTTTTCATCAATAAAACTCTTATTATCTATCAAAAGAAAATAATATAGTGTTACTTATATATGATGATCAAACTTATTTTAAAGTTTAAACCCAAACTTACTGGCTTTACAAGAGAAAAGCGAAGCATATTTTCAGTTTATCTACAGGTTTAATGTGCCTGCTGTAATTTTAGCTGCACTAAGTGACTTTTGGCATGTTGATCAATCAGGGAATGCATTATTGATACTAAATTTTATTCTTTAAAGGCCATGATATATTGGATTGCTTTTTTTAAGAAAAGAAATTAAATGCCTAGGTTTCTGATATAGAAATACACAAAATACACAATATATATAGGTATAAATATAAAAAAGATATATGAATGTGTGGATATAGAAAGGGAGCGCTGAGTTGCTCTTTTGAGTTTGTCTTTCAATTAAATTGGTAACTCATTAGAAGCTTCAAAATGAGCCTAAATGAAAATTATTCATTCCCTCTCTCACATTTTTATTTTTTTAAATTAAAAGAAGACGACAAAACACATCATGGGGATTGGGATTCTTCTATGGCTGTTTTTGTTACCTAGAGTTTAAATTGTTGTGGCCATGATCTTTTCACTTATATTGAATGGACACTTATGCCCTTAACACATATTTATCTGAAAAGATGTTTGAGCCTAATTATCCCTGGAATACTGAAATTGCTGGTGTTTATGCCTTTGTAAGAGTAATTCTTATCATGTGTGCATGTTTTTGTGTGTATGTATTTTGGTGTTGGGGGTAATTGATCTAATTTGCCTGCCACTAAGATGAGTATAGAATTTACCAGTGCAAAATTGATTTGTTTAGGCATTGCTAGGCTTTCATTTATATCTCAATTGAAATTACTTATTCTTGGTTTGTTTTCCTATTTGAATGATGACTAACAGACTAACATGTGTACAGACATGTGGGCAGCTGGGGCGATCCTGGCTGAGCTTTTCACTTTATCCCCAATTTTCCCTGGTAAAAGGTGATTTTATCTCCCAAGATTATTGTCTTCCATTTTTGTATTCTTAAAGGAACAAATTAGAATTTTAAGGTCCAAATATTAGTAGACTATGTTCATGATTAATGTGATTAATTATTTAGAAGTTTTGAACTTGTGATGATGACTGGTGAAATAGTAACCATTAACCAATTGTTTCGAAATTTCTGGTATGGGTAAAGTTAATAATGGGAATGGTGAGGCTGGATCATTTTTGTTTGATTTATGTTGGTTTGCTCCAGTTTTTTGTATTTTCAGCAAGTGCTGATGCAGTTCTTTTATCTCCCAATAATAATCTTTCTCTAGAAAAAGAATCAATCCCTTCTTTTAATCTTTCTACTCTATTTGATATAGTTTTTGGTGATTTAAAATATTTTGTCATTCCTGTCCATGGCTTTCACTGAATTTTCCTTCGCTCTTGTATTCGACAGCCTGCTGGTATAAGTTAACGTACAAACGGCAGCATTTTCTAGGCTTGACTCCAGCTGTGGCTTTCTGCCTACCCCGTAAAAGGCTATGCACATATATTGCATGTGGATTTTTTAGCAGAACTGCATGCTGTTGGGATGATTTAAAAAATAAATAAAATTATGCATTTTAATAAGTTAGAGAAAGTCAGGAAGTTGTCTAGTGAGCTGTATGCCTACAATATTCACATCACAAGAGTCATCACCTGAACAATATTTGCCATCTCAGCAAAATCTGCTAAATTTTTGGGTCAGATATACTATACCCTATTTTCTGTAAAAGAGGAGTGCACTTTTTTTTTGCTCATACATGCAATGCTACTTACCACTAAAATAGTCGTAAAAATATGAATCATTCTGCTCCATTTGCTCAAGCCAAGTTCAGCAGATGTCCACTTTTACAGTTTGTTATTTACTTGGACGGTTTGAATTTAAAAGTATTCCCAAATGTATGTGAAAATAGCTGACCTAATAATATAAATGGGGCCACACCCTATTGTTGTTTATCTATACATATATGTGTGTATGTACATATGTATTTATGTTGTAGATAAATTATATACTGTGTTTTATTGGATATTTAGGGGAAATTCTATTTTCTGATTTACTTTTGTTGTTAATTCAGACTATAAGAGGTTGCAGAACTGCCTGATGTTCCGTATCAGTCTAAACTTTTGAAATAAGAGAAACTATGATAACTTATGAACTGACCCCTTATAACATAGTTTTTTCAATGGGCAGTGAAATAGATCAATTGTGTAAGATATGCAATATACTTGGTATGCCGGACCTGACTATTTTCCCTGAAGGGACGAACACTTCTCGATTACTCGGCATTTTTAGTTATGAAGAGGTAAGCTTTTGTTGGACTGGTGTTCAATTTCTTGTGTTTTCATATGTTTGTCTCTCTCATTATCATTCATTTTTTTTAAAGTAAAAATTTAAATTACCATTCATTCTTTTGTGTAGATTTCAGCCGCAAACCTTTCCGATATCATTCCAAATGCTAGTTCAGAAGCTATTGACTTGATTTTG
>JARYZH020001281.1:0-33800 GCA_030021035.2 Notholithocarpus densiflorus
AGGCCCTAGTACATTGAGGTAAGCTTACTATAAGTAGGATTAAGATTCTTTTACTTATACTAGTAGGTCCTAGCTCGTTGAATCTGGACTAGTTACAATGGCCTTGGGCCTTGATATCTCTAATAACAACTGGTAGTTGCTTAACTTCTCCCTCCCGTCCTATCTTGCTGTGTTTTGTCATGTGTGAATTTTCTCTCATCATGATTATAGTTTATTATGAAAAGGTTTCTTTTAGAGTTTGCACAATATAGATCTTGGTTTTGTTTCAAAGAAAACCCGTCACTTTCACTCTTACAGCATGGTTCTAAGCTTCTCTAAGATGATGGAAATTGGCTTCGTTACATCCTTCCAGGGTGCCTGAGCCTAATGATATGTAAAATTTATCATGCAAACTCTCCTTGAGTTGCCTTTGTGGGTTTCAAGTGATATAGAATATTTCTCTCCTTTTAAATGTAATCTTTTGGTCCTTTTGTTTTGGTGCTGGATGGATTCATTTTCTATTGAAATAAACAGTAGAAAATCATTTAATTGGTTCATTGTTTTTTTAAGCTGGATTGTTGATCAATTGTTTATGACTTGATTAAAATTGTGTGCAGGTTCAAGATCAACTAGGGCAAAGTCTCTCCACTGGACATCATGCTTAAAGATAGCTGAAGATGTGGCCCAGGGCCTTGCTTACATCCACCAAGTATCAAGGTTGATCCACGGCAACCTGAAGTCCTCCAATGTCCTCCTTGGAGCTGACTTTGAGGCTTGTGTCACAGACTATTGCCTTGCAGTCCTTGTAGACTCTTCTAATGAAGATCCTGATTCTGCAGGCTACAAAGCCCCTGAGACCCACAGGTCCAACAGCCGAGCCACTCTCAAGTCTGATGTCTATTCCTTTGGCATCCTTCTACTGGAGCTTTTGACTAGTAAACATCCATCACAACATCCATTCCTTGTGCCCACGGATGTGCCTAATTGGGTCAGAGCAATGAGGGAAGATGATGGCAGTGAAGACAACAGACTTGGAATGCTGACTGAGGTTGCTTGTATTTGTAGTGTGACATCACCGGAACAAAGGCCAGCAATGTGGCAAGTTTTGAAAATGATACAGGAGATAAAGGAGAACGTGATGGTAGAAGAAAATTCATCTCTTGAATCTTCATAGTTGTCTGGATTTACACGATTGGGTGCAAAGAAGAAAATCGAGGTAACTACTAAGCAAAGTCAACTGTATATTTTGAAAAGGAGGCTAAGCATGCCTAAGAGGAAGTATAACAGAAGGGATAAGTTCGAACAAATTATATATGGGGGCTAAGGAAATTTAGTAAACTCATACACACAACCTCCTGTATTTCTATATATGGTGGATAAATCATGATTTTATAGAAGCTAATATTTTTTTCTAGCCCTGTTATATAATTCTGGTCAAATGAACCTCAATTTGTTTACTTTTGGAATGATTTTGCTCCAACGCTTTATTAGAAGACCTTGCTGCATGAAGATGAATGTTTTCTACCCAGGAAACAGACCCCACATGATTTCTTAGTAGCAACCAGGAATTTGAAAACACAATGCTGTTCAAATGGTAGTGTTGTCTTCTGGCTCTGGCATGGCTAGTTGGTACCAAGATGGTGGTGAAAGTAGGACCGAACCAGGCAAGAGTGATCAGTATTTAGGAATCTTAAACCGCTACTGGTTGCTATGTTGATGTTGATGATGGAGCCAACACGGGCAGGGTGGAGGCACGGTGATTATCAGCTAACTCATGCTGAGGACTTTGCTTTTTTTAGTTATACCAGTTCTATCTTGTATAAGGAATGTACTTGAGTATATATACATGAGGTTCAGATTTACGGGTTTGAGCGAGTGGGGTGTTGAATGAATATATAGTGTTTGGGTCTTTCTCAATTCCATCCAATAGAGATTTCAGGGTTTCAGTGTAAAATGCTGACATATTTTAGATCTCAACCTCTTGACGTGTTTGAAAATTCTATCAGTCTTTTCCTTGTACTGGACTTGGCCTATACTCAACTATCATATGAGGGGTGTCCAAGGAACCTACCCATACCTGACTGGCGGCCACCCGATCTGACAACTCCGGTGGTTGGATGCGGGTCCCAATGTCCCTAAACCCAACTCCGGCGGGTTGGTTTCCAGATCTCCTCTTTCGAAACCAGTGAAACCTGACCCGTCCAAAATTTTAAATTATTCCGATGGGTTTTCAAGCTTTTCGGACCAGACCGACGAGATCTCGTCAAGATTAAATCCAGATCCTTTGAGATTTGGTGAGATCTTGTCGTTATCCAACGAAATCTAGGCTAAATCTCGACGGATCCGGCCCAATATCGGCCAGATCTCAACGAATCCAACCAAATATCAGCGCCGATGATGAAACTTGAAACCGACCTCATACAAACCGAAACCGATGAGTCCTGAACTAGCAAATCCGATAAGATCTTCTGGGTCGGTTTCGGGTTACGAATTTTTCCACTTAATATTTCGGGTCGAGTCTAGGTTGGGCACAAACCCAACCCGACCCGACCTGTGAATAGCCCTATGAATCATATCTAGGTAGGAACCCCAATCACAAAAATTGATGAAAAAAAAAATGTTCTCTAACATTATGATACTAAACTCCATGTGAGTGAAACAAATACAAATGTAATCTCTTTCCTTATATCTGATTTTAGGTGACATGCTTTCTTGTGGCTAAGGTAAGCCTATACGATCCACAAAACTACCGAAACATCACCTTACCAAGCTCTTGCACATTCTGTCTGACTTGGGACATCAAATGGACCAAGATTGTGGAAATCTATCCAATGGAGCCAAATCCAACCTGTTTTGTCTGAATTACATCGTTGTTACTTGACACACATGAAAGAAGAGGAGAAGGCAGCGAAGATGATTATCACGTCTAAGATATTTTCCAAACTGGTTGGAAGTGATTATATGTACATAAGGTATTTTGGGGCAATCATGTATGCAGAAGAACATTTACTGGTATTGCACGGCAACTCTCCAAAAAGGTTTCTTTTTTTTTTTTAGAGAAGATCTATTAGATTGAGAATTAGTTAAAGCCACGTCCAAGCCTCAAAGTACTATTTGGGCTTGTTTGATCTCTCTTCCCTATTCGTTACTCTTTTTTGCTGGGAATTCGTTGCCTTTATCTTGGTTGTAAAAAAGTACAATAAGAACTTCCAAGGCGTGGAGTCTACTTTGACTCATTTTTAATCTAATCTTGACTATCTTCTTCACAAAAAGGAAACACTACAGATATACACAATGTACAAAAACAAGAAAAAATGAAATACATCAACATGATACAGTAGCTTGTTAAAAACATAAAAATATACAGTAGCATCACAAAATACATCTGTGGCCTACGCAACTCTTTCACTCAACATCTGCCTTTTCCTATGATTGTTGTCAACCTGCCAGCCTGAGAAGTGCTTCTCATGTAATCTTTACCAATCAAATCCAGAAAATAGTCGAAGATACCCCAAATCCAATCAATGTCTCAACCAAAAGACCATGGAAAACTCCAATCTCCTCCTTTCACTTCATGAGATGCCTGTGTCCATATAGGGTAAAAAAAAAGTGAATTTTATTGATCAGTATATAAACTCACACTGCAAGTAGAACTGGTCTGGTTGAAAGACAGCTGATGGTGGCCAAGTGAAGCTGGTCACTCAAGTCAGCACAATGCACATGTTCACTAGTAATATTTTAATGTTAAGAAAAATTAATGCTGGTGCAGTATGCTAATATCCTGGATATATATATGAAGTCATTTTAGTGACAAATCATGCAATTTCTCTCTGGAAAAACATGGCAATATGTGTAGTAGGGCTGGACCTTCTACATTTTAAACTCATGGGACCGTAAGAAATCTAACAACTCAGCAAAGGAATAAGTATACTGACAAGATACAGGGCTCAATCTCTACCAATGGAAGACTTCTAATTATTATTTTGTATTTTTCGAAATTATTCGATTTTGGTTTCCTTTGTTTTAGGAGGTTTTATTGGTCAAAAATAGAGTCCTAGAAGTAGGATAATTATTTGGAGAATAAGATAAATTTCTCTTTAGAGTTTTTCCTTGTTCTGGTGAACTACTGAACTCAATCGATTCAAGGTTTTATGGCTTCTACATCACTTTCAATCATCACTGGTAAAAATTTTGACAAGTTTGGAGGGGGCAATATGAAGAGAAAGATCACCTATTGATATTTCCACCCGGCCATGTCCTGGATCTTATATGGCAGTCAATATATGTACACCAAAAAAAAAAGCTGATGAATTCGGAGGTTATCACATCATCCAACCAAAGCTTGTGGTCGTGGCCTTGACCTCATGATTGTCTCATCACTGTGCTTGATCCATTCTGAGAGTCTCCATGGCTTCTGCCACTTCCATTTGAACTGTACTAGCCACTGATGGTGACTTCTCTTCCACCTCCAGAGTCTGCCAGCTTGTCCTACAGCTGCTAGTTTCTTCATTGACAATTGTCCCATAGGTACCATCTGCAGCCACAACTCTCTACTTAATCAAACAGGAGGGTGACAATCCAAACAGCAGCATGAGGCAAGGGACTTACCTTTCGTGTCTGGTCTACAAATGTTGCTGACTCCTTAACTGATCCATTAACAATTCCAGGTGTGAATTTCAGTTGCTTTGGTGCTGGAAGAGACATTGGAGACAAGGGGCCACTCATATCATCCGCAAAGTGTTTCAATGAAGTGCGTGAATTTCCCTGTTGAGTTCCATTCAGAAGTGTCACAATATTTGATTGGATAGCAACTTTCTAATTTAGAGACTCGAGATCGATTCCTTTATAATTCAAGCCAATTTATGACTATTACTCAAGGAAAAAAGGACAGGTAACAGGTCATATTTTAGAAAATATGGCCAGCTAAAGTTATACTGTATTTCAATCTTCTAGATTTGCATTCATGTATATTACAAATTAGGGGTTCCAAATTTATCGCGCATTCTTTAGAATAAGAACAACAAAGGCTATAGATTATAATACAGGTTAAGCAGATAGTCTCACCGAAGCTGATGAACACAAGGCAATTGCAACAGCTTGTTCCCTCAATTTTTGCTCCTTTATGAGTTCTTTTCTCTGTGCTTCACTTTGTTGTAGCAGAGATACAAGATCTTTCAGCTGCTCTTTCATTTCCTTAATCTCCACATTCTTTTCCCACAACTGGCACCTGGTGAAATATGAGTTCTATGGTCAGCACTTAAAACATGAAATCACAATTCTTGCCCTATCATAAAGGAAAGCATTATTGTGTCTACCTGATGTAGCAAACAGGTAAGCCCAACCACAGAAACCAAAATTACAGTCAAGGAAAAAAAACAAAGAGAACTCTATTGAAACCAAAATTTTAAAAATTACTTATCATTCATAACCCAACAAAAATTGTGTGTAACAATTCTTCAAGTATGTGAGTGACAGAAAATAGAGTAGCTATGGGAGCTCCTAAAGGAGAGAGATATCGGCTTTGCACCAGCAAAAGACTCTGGAACATTTAAAAGAAAGGAGAGATTAAAATCTCCTTCTTTGACTGAAGACACAGAAAATGGCTTTTTCAAAGCTCAACTGGAGAAGCAGAACCAGTGCATCAAACCCCAGAAAGCTGGAATCAATCATCCTATAATATATATATATATATATATATAAATATAAATTTTATAGAAGAATAATAAAAAACTAAAATTTTATAATCAAAACATAGTCAGGATCAGAGTATCTACCACCAGATTTGAAAAACAAATGCCATCCCAGTTTTCATTGATCTCCTTGGATGTCCATAGTTATCAATGGAGCTCAACAGCATAACATTGGGTGGCAGGAGGAAACATTATATTAAGTCTTGAAGAGGAATCTCTCATTCTTTTTCTCCAAAGATCATAGAATGGGGAGGGCTAAGTTAAAAGGGAATAGAAATGTCAAGAATGCAAAACCCAATAAATATATTAAAGCCATTCCCATCCATTTAAAACTCACTCAACATTATTTTCCTGCTTGTTTCTCCGTATTTGCATACTTCATCTAACCAAATATGGCAAAACTAATACCACAGTTGAATCAAGCAGGAATGGACTTGTTGTGGTCATCGAAAAGTTTATAATGGGCTTTTGGTACATAGTATAGCCTATTAGCTCCAATATGCTTTGTACCAAAATGTGTTTTATGTTGACTTTATTGCTAGATATAGAGGCCATAGTACTATCAAACTTTTTGCTAGGTTGTATAAGCACCTTGCTTCCGCAGCAGCATTAAACATATAGTGAAGCAAGTTCTTAGCATCTCCCATTGAGCGTAAGTGGTTCCAACGTCCACGACCAATTGAGGCACGATCCCTTTCTTCTGCCTCTGTAAGTTGTGAAGCCATTGCCACAATTGCATTTGAAGTCATGTTCAGAATATTCTCCAGAGAAGCTATCCTTGCCATTCTTGCATTTGGTGACATGGATAATAGTCTAATTGGTTCAAAAACAAAACAATGTTAGAAGAATTGCTCCATTATAGCTATCAAAGATACTAGTAATTCCATATAATCTAATATAATATTATACATACATTGAAACATATACAGAGTAACCAATCATGACAAGTGTTGGAGGGAGGAGAAAATTAAGGAAATAATGCCATAGTTATAAACCTGGAATATCCGTTCTTCACTCTTGGGGGACTTGGCCCATTAGAAGAAAACTGATCCACTTGTTTCAATATGGCCAACTCTTCTGCCAGTACAGCTTGTCTAACAATGATCCCAATGCAATAGCCAATTTAAGACATTCAAGAAAGCTCAATATACAGCAAATATGAAAGAAACAAAGTGTTGGATACATACACTTGGCTTTGCTTTTCATATTCAAAACGAACTTCATGCACATTCACCATGACTTCCAACTCATGATCAAGCCACCTTTGCAAAGATTTTTCATTTCCCTAGAGATGAAATTCATATTAAAATGGTCTAACGTGAGCTTTTATAGTAGATGAATATTAATTGAAGTCAGGAATGGGTTATATTTCTGGCCGTTAGTCAAGTTTAAATTGTCCAAACTGTTGGTAATAATGTTAAAAAGAATCTCCAATTCAAACCCTGTTAGAATCAACTGAAACCAACCTTCCAACTTATACATATATGTCAAATTTATATATGTTTGACTACTAATAGATCATTCTGAAAACATGAATAGCACTGGTTTCACATTGATCATAACTGGTTTTGCTAGGAGCCCAACACAACCACAAGCAGTCCATGAACATGTTGCTGGGATTGGAATAGATGTTGCCAATTCATTAATTGCCTTATTTGGTACAGATCATTTACCTGTCCAGTCTGTGTATGTCCGTTGAATGTCACTGAAAGATGCAACAAAAAATTAGGGAGTGAAAGTATATTACAATAGAATAATTCCAAGAAAACTATTTACCTGAGTGGTCACGTGCAGCAGGCTTACGAGCTTCCAACAACCCTTTCAGCCGTTTGGTTGCCATAGCTGCTTCTTCTGTCTTTCTCTGAAGAACCTGTGGAAAAAATTATAATGATTACAGTCCCCATAAATATTAATAGCCATACCATAAGGATCAACATAAGAAGAGAATAAAATGATATCCTACATATACAATAAACGCAAACAAGGAAGCTTGAATTTAAGGGTTTCTTTAATGAATAGAATGATTAGTTTGAGTCTGCTTCAATGGAGGAATCTTTCTTCATTTTCACAGATGCCTCACTTTTCAATGGATGAACCTTTTGACCCTCCAAATTCATCTGCATGGTGGTGGTAATTTCTGTAACATTTTTTAAAAGATTTTATTACATTATTATTCTACTGTGCTTAAGTCTGCTCTTATTTAAATTGCCTCCTTCTTCCTCTTCTTGCTGGAAGTTTTTCTTTATAAGTTTCTGGATCTTCTGCTTTAACAAAGTTAACGTTTAAATACTAGCCCTAATCCATCAAAATTCTTTTACTGTATTTTATCTAATTTAGCAAATTATTATATTCTTTCTACTGTATATTTACCTTGGGAGTCCATAAAGGGAGATAGGGATCTAATAGAGTAGTTTCTTTGTTATTATTCTTTACCTAACTTTTGTTTACTAAATTTATGCTGATAGCAACCTAAATGTATACACGTGATTGTTTGGGAGAGCTTATTTTCATTGGCTTAGGGGGCTTAAAAAATAAGCTAGACAAAAGTAAAACTAAGAGTCTGTTTGGAATTCGCTTATTTTGCTGAAAGTAATATAAATAAAGGTAAAAGTTAGCTGTAATAGTACAGTGAGACCCATAAATAGTACCAAAAAGTACAGTGGAACCCATGAATAGTAGCAAAAATAAGCTGAATATAATCTATCCAAACGCAACCTAAACCTAGAAAAGGTAAAACTTGTACATAAGCCAAATAAGCTGGAAAAAAGTTACGCCAAATGAGCACAACTCTACCAAGCACGGATAGAGCAAGAGTCAGGTCCAGAGTTAGGCTGCATTAAGGTGTTCCAACAGCTTCACAAAAATAACCACAATAAAATCCTTACCATTTTCTGGCGCTGATTCAGAGCTTCGAGTTTATGTCGTTCATACTCATTTCTCCTTCCCTCTTTCCTTAGCTGCTTGAGAACAAATTTATAAAAACAAATTGCAGTAAATAACACAATTACACAAACAAAACACATAGGTTTCAATATATTAAGGATGACGAAAGTAAAGAATCATCATAAAATCAGAACAAAAAGACTTAGGTAGTAAGAACTAAGAAGAGTCAAAATCATGGTTAAAAGTAAAAATTATGTGGCAAGCTTCAATCCATGGAAATTCCAAACAGAAAGAATTTTTTTTTTTTTTTTAATAAAGCATTAAAGTTCAAAACAAGTTCCAAGAAGCATGATAAGTGATAACACTCTAAAACAAGAAAAATGTTTAATGAGATGCAAAATAATGAATAGAGACCAATGCACTCCACACACCTGGTACCTCAACAACATAAAATCATAAGAAAGCAATAAAATGCTTGACATTGGTACAAATTTTCTGCTTCAGCATTGAGGTTTCTAAAATCTAAAGTCTGAATATTTAGAAATATTAGCTTTTTAGAAGTACGTTTCAATGAGGAGATAGAAATATTGGTACGTTTCTGATTCCCTGTGTAGCTTATAAAATAAACATTTAGGTTTCTTTTAATATATTGAAACTTAGGGTCCGTTTGAGAACAACTTATTTAGCTGAAACTAAAAACTTTTTACTGAAAGTGTAGAAAAAATGTTGAAAAATAAGCTAAATAGTACAATAGGACTCATGGATAGTATTAAAAAGTGCAGTGGAATCCATAAATAATAGCAAAAATAAGCTAAAATTGCAAATAAGCTGAAAATTTCAGCCCATCCCAAACGATCTCTTAATTGGATTCTGTTTCAGTTCCCTTGAACTTAAAACCCCAGTCATTTCAAAAGGAATATAAGCATAAAAAGGGGATGGTCTTCAACTGAAACTCCATATGTGCACTGAAAGCACATTCTATAACTCCACACCATTTGCAACAAAAATATTTAATAAAGATGGGCTTCAACTGATAGTCAAGCATTAGGCATAAACTGAATGCATATCCAGTGGCTTGTGGCAAACTACAATGCAATCAATGAAACACGATATTTCCAAGGTACCGGTACTTGTAGATTTGATGGTAAGAATGTAACTCAATAAATTTTCTCAGTAAAAATAGAAAATGAAGAACCTGAAGCAATTCCTTCTCACGAGAAGCCTTCCACTGTCGAAATTGCTCTGACTCTTGTTTTATCTTATGCTGCAACTGAACCTAGAATATGAACGTGGAACAAGAAGGAAGGATCCAAAAATGTGAGACACTGTAATGTTGGATTTGTGAATATAAACTAGATTAAGCACTAAAATGAGAACCAACTTTCTGAGCCTTTATATACTGTATTTCAGCTTGCAGGCGCTTTGCTGCTTCATCACTTTTTTGTTTTTGCTTCAAGAGTTGGACCTGGCTTTCTTGTTTCTTCTTAAGATCTAAAATCTGAAATTCATAACAGAAAGTTAAGACGTTAATCAAGAATCCTAGTTTACGGAAACAGAACAATATTAACTTATGAAAGTCTTGAAAAATAATCAAGAATTTACTAAAAAGAATGACATTTATATTTGTCATTTTGTAACCTGTGCTTCAAGCCCTTTTAGTTTTTGAGTGTGATTATCTTGCATTTTGTGGGTGTGCCCATCAGAATTGGCAGCAAGATTCTCAACTTCTGCCAACAAACGATCCCTTTCTTGCTGTATTTATGCAACTGAACATCAGCCATCAAAGTAAAAGCATATTAGACAGTGATAATTTAAGAATTATCTTTTCAACCTGCACAATTCTTTTTTCTTCCTCAAGTTCTGTGATTTTCTTCCCAAAGTGCTGCTTGAGTGCTTCAGTATCAATGCCACCAAAAAGTTTCATCTCACACTGCACAAAAGCATAAATTAAAGATTAATAAAGGTGTTTGAAAATACTAACAAGCCGCCAATTTGATGTCAGTGCTTATATCCTATTATATAGTGCAGTCAATACATATGGAATCTACATATATGCCCATGGCTGCCAAATTAAATTGCTATGTGATGAAATCATTAGACCAACTAACTCCTGCCAAAAAAAAGGGTTAAAGTGGCTTCTTCAAATAAGGAAAAAAAAAATGAAACCTTAACTAAAATTGCATTCCTGTGCCCTTTTTTCTTTTTCCTTTTTGGATATCTCAATAAAAAGGGGAACATTTGTGCCCCAAATAAACAACTGAGAATTATTTGAGTGGCCAAGAAGTAATCATTAAATTGGTTACAGTTACGATCTTAAATCTTTTTTCCGGAAGGAGCAGGACAGCCAGAGAGATGCAATGCAGAATGCATCTAATATCACAAGTGTTGCCTCCATATGACATTAGTTTAGTATTTCCTCTTTGTCACCACTTACACTTCGTTTGGAGGAATGGAATATATTTAAGTAATGGAAAGGAAAGTAAAATAAATGAATGAAATGGAATCAAGTAATCTTATTTGGATGTTTTAAATAAAGGAACAGAAAGGAATTGATGAAATGTATATACACTCGAACTTCATTAGGTCCAAGAACAGATATATTATTAAATTGTTAAGAATTCCCTTTCAAACCTGTAATTTATATACGTATATTAATATGCATGAAACAAGGCAAATAATGATACCTCTTTCTGCTCCAAACGTTTGTTCAATTCATTTAACTCTTTGTCCATTGTATCTTGCAGAAGTGCATGCTCCCACTCTTTAGTTACTTCATCAAATTCCCTGGGACTTTCACCTGTATAAATGAGAGTAAAGTGCCAAACTTTGAAGAATTGGACTAGCAAACCAAAACATGATTTATGTAACAAAAGAAATCTCAGATCAATTGGCCCCACCAACAGATGGTGCCATTCCCCAACCTTACCCACTCAAAGGCTCTATGTATTGTATTAAACTGTGTAGAATAAAGTGCAAGGGATTTCCTTTTATATAGGCAGACAATGTGTGCTTTACAAGCAATATAAGTGCAGTAAAAGAAACCTAGAACAATGGGCTCTTATATTCTAACATATATAATAGGGATAGTTTAAAATAAAATGACCACAATTAACTGTAATCCATCTTATATCTGTAGGTGCAGTGCATTGAAGAAAATTCAAGCTCATCAACGTCATTTTTCTAAAATGTCCCAAACTATACAGCAAAATGAGTGAAAGACCTGTTCTGGTTTTACAATTTCATAAGAGGGATGCTAGTTACTAATAAATTAAATGGTCATCCATTGTATATTTAAGTATGCAGTGCATTGAAGACTATGTAAGCCTATAACCAAACACTCTTCTAAATGGCTCAAACTATACAACAAAATGAGTGGATCACCTGATATGGTTTCAACAATCTGATAATCAGATGAGTCTATGCTCTGAAAGCCCCTCTTAAGTCCATCACTTTTTGTAAAACCGAAGTGGCCTTCCTGATAAATAAACACCCCAAGTGATGTATTAATGCAACAATTTTACTCAACTATGTAACTGAAGGAATAGAATAAATATAAATACATCCATATTGTACTGACACTAAGAAAAACCACAGACATTCCACTCCATATAAGTATGGAAAGGAAAACTAACCTTGGATAAAATAAGAAAAAGCAAAGAAGAGGATAATGAATTAGAGTTTCTAATAACATACTTGATCATCTGTTTCATCATGCTGTATGACACCACATCTACTGCGGTATTCATGAAGTTCTCGACAAAGATCCCCATTGGTAGCCTCAAGCCAAGCAATCCGGTCCTTGAGAACCTATATAACCACACCAAAAAAGAAGAAGATATTTTGCCACCAAGACTATTCAATTTATCTTCATAAACATATAATGCACTAACTACTAAAATCAAACAACAGTTGTATTCTTTATTAAACAAGTACCTGCACTTCATCTGATGGTGCTCCTCCCCCACGAGCACCAAGCTCTGCCTGTAAGTTCATTAGCTGCTGCCGCATCTTTTGCATCTCATTGGATATTAAATCTCTATTAACCTGCAGGGAAAAAAGAGGATTTAATTAATACAACAAACTTACAACAGGCCCTAATACACCAAAAAGGCAGAATGCATGGAACTTGAAACCAGAAAAAGCTTCGATATCTGCATCTAGCAGGAAGTGAGGGTATCAAGTACAAAATGAGTCATAACAAAATAATACAACAAACTTACAACAGGCTTATTTTGAATATTGCGGGCACGATTCGCATATTTGAGTGTGTTAAGACTTTCCTCAGCATTGATGTCAGCAGGACTGACGCAAGCTGGAAGAAGAATCACAATTAAAACAAATTAGAGAAGAATGAAAATATTTCCAATTTCAATAAAAGGAGCAATTCAGTTCTAAAGATCTAAAGTCCAACACCTCCCCACTTCCACACACATGATACAACTTCCAAAAAGACTCAAAAACATTAAGTGAAGAACACCTAAAAAGAAAGAAGGAAAAGGGGGGAGGGGAGCTCCACCCTGTTTCTGTATCTTCTAGAGAGAATGAGAACATATCACATTTGAGAAAGGATGTTCTTAACAAGCAAGATTGAGCTACCATAACAAAAGGTTGAAAATGAACAACACCTTGTTCAAAAGGAATTAACCAAAGGAAGTAATTACTTTTTCTGTCAGAATATTGCTTCCAATGATTAAAATGAAAACTAGGAGTTAGCAAAAAAACCAAAGGAGAAGAAAACTCAGTTCTATTTAATTGTTTTGCAAGGCAAATCTTGAATATATATCTTATCCCTTTGTGTGTGCATGTGTGTAACTATTTCTAGTATAATTGTAATCCCTGGACCAAAGTTCTTGAACAATTTAAGAATCACTTGGAGGTTACCTATCATGACAGTCTTGCTGTTTCCACCAAGTGAATCCTGCCAACATGCATAAAAGAGCCTCAATCAGAAAACTATCATAGAAGAAGAAAGAAAGTAAAAACCAAGCAAAAACTGAAACATTGTTCTTAATTACTCAATACTCTATAAATCCTAATAGAATAAAATAGTCATAATGTTATTTATTTGTAAGAACAACAAATACACTCATTTGTGAATCCTAGATATTAAGGTTAAAAGCAATATCTTTAAAATCACTATCAACTGATGTCCTTAACAAGCTATCTCAAAACTCAGCAAATCCCAGCCTTGATAAGGTGATAAGTATTAAAACCTAACTTAACTATATCATGAAAGTATTAGTGAATCACTACTAAAAACAATGGATTAAGAATTTATCAAGCCCAGTGGTCAACAGAAGCCAGGAATCTGTCTCTACCTAATTCTAACTTAAGTTTTACAGTGTTGCATTTAACATATGCAGACAATTGTTATATTTTCCTAGGTTGAAAAAACATTTCTATGAGAAAGATAGAGGTTGATATAGACCACCAGAAATTCAGATCATTTTTCCATCTCAACACCATCATGTGGAATTTATGAGTTAACTGATAGTTCTATACAAATTTATATACCAGACATAACATTAATCCAACCTGCAACAGTCGAGTTAGTTTGCTGTCTCGGTAAGGGACATGCACACCCTCTTTCCGCTTTTTCTCATCCCCTAATGCACTAATGACATTACCAAGTGCAAGAAGTCCCTTATTTATGTGTATACCTGTTCACAGAAATAAAACAGAGATATTTTATTTCATTATGATTATAAATAAAAGACAACAGGAATATATCAATAAGCAGTTTTACTAACCTTCTTTCAAACGAAGACCATCAGAACCTGTTCTTTTAGCGCGTTCAGATCCAGCAAGATCTACCAGATGGAGCTTTGCACAAAAATATTCTTCACCCATATCCTCCTCTGGGGAGTCACAGCCAGGAACATCTGAATGGATTTTGCGCATCTGCTCCAATGTGATTGTGAAGATAGCATGTGACCGACTAGTACAAACATGCAAATGGAAACCATGTGCCATTAGATTATGAGATTTACTCATAAGGCATAACCATGAAATTAGCCTCTCCTAGCATTCAAATGTATCACTTCAATCAAAACTTTCTAAAACAAAATTTATGGAGAAAATCACATTTTAGAAACAAAAATTTGATGAGCAAAAGTTTCACACATTCACTACTAAAAATAACCAGCCTCAAGATCATTATCGGATGTCTTTCACTTAATATTCATAATTTTTCGAACAAAGAATTGCACCTGAAATCTGGAAGCTAAAAATACTCTGAATGTGTAATATGAACCAATTGCATCATTGTCAATGATACTAAGAAGTTCACTTAGTAACAACGTCACATCTCACAAAACTATGATAAAATACCTTCAACCCAGCTCTACAATGAGTGATTAGTGGAAAATTGAATGTTTCAGTGTTTATGCATACCCATGCAAAAATGGTCTCATACGCTAGCATATAATTATAAGTAGGCAGAAAAGACAAAATTTTACCTGGACTGGTTGTTCATATTTGTACTCCCAGTTGCCCTGCTTAAAGATCCTTGCTCCAGGCAAGTGGCCATTTCCTGTAACGTACTAACAGCAATTTCAGTTGATCCTGCTAGTGTTATAACTCCATTTGAGGTTTCACGAATTTGAATTGGCTGCCTCCCAGTAACAGAAACTTTTCCAGTATGCCCATTAGCAGTCTCCAATTTGCTAATAGATACAGAATCCAACAAGT
The DNA here is from genome assembly GCA_030021035.2 of Notholithocarpus densiflorus. NCBI lineage: Eukaryota > Viridiplantae > Streptophyta > Magnoliopsida > Fagales > Fagaceae > Notholithocarpus > Notholithocarpus densiflorus. The sequence goes on from JARYZH020001281.1 coordinate 15,243, forward strand.
CCATTACTTCTTCCTTCAGGATCTTCATATTCAAACATTGTAATTAGTATCATAGTAAGAATATAATAAACTGCAGGAATCTATGAAAAGAAATGGATAGCCTGCCCACCATATCACACTTGCAAATGCATGCACTGTTTCAAAGTGGATTCCTTAAAAGAATCCATGGAAACAGCCATGTCAATAGACATATTGTAACATATTATCTCATTGATCACATTTAAAAATCAAGAATGCTCAAGAATTTGTCCCTGTTGTACTTCTTTTGGGCCATTGAATATGCATTGAAGAGGGAAATCAGTAGCTTCAGAAAGAATTAACGTGTTCTAAAGCATGTGACTGAGGAAATATCTTGGTATTAAGCAGACAATGAATCATATAATGAATATACCTCGATGAAAGAAACATGCAACTGGAATTCTGTTTGATGCTTCAATATTTCAATCTTGTTGAATAGTGAATTCATAACTTGAGGAATCAGTCCTGTTGGACAACCGTCCTTGAAGCTAGTCCCCATGGTATATGTTTTCCCAGATCCTGTCTGCAGCATACATATACATCAATAACCAATAGAAAATGAGACTGCATGAGAGATATTGTTCTGCTCAAAACTTTTTTTTTTTTTTTGGATAGGATAGACATTACCTGACCATAAGCCAGTACAGTAGCATTATATCCTTGGAATAAACCATCAACAAGTGGAGCAATGCATTCTTCAAACATGGCAGATGAAGGAGATCCACCGTTTCCATAGATATGATCAAATGTAAAGGAATGAGAACCAATCTGTAACTGCTCCACAGTAAAAACTAAGATCACATTCCCAGCAACTTAGACAGTAAAGAAAATTTTGTTGGAACTATCAACATAAAAATATTCCATGTAATTGCAAAAAGACATAGACATAGGTTCATCTAAAATCATGAGGCATTTAAACCACAAAAGTTGTGACTTAGCAATTTAAATTTTCACATTTGACTCATTATATCAGCACACATTTTCACAAACTGAAATTGCTCTTTATGATAAAAAAAATTTCAAAGATGCCTCTGTATCTCACATGACGCAATATCAGCTCACAAACAACAACAATAAAGCCTTGGTCCCAAATTTTTTGGGGTTGGCTATGGATCTCAATAGATTGGTCAGGATTGGCCACATGTATTCTTTACCTCCATTCTATTCAATCCAAAGTGACAGCCTATGTTACTTCTTTAATTGACATGGTTTTTTTTTAACTACTTCTAATAATGTTATGTTTGGTCTTCCTCTACCTTTTTTCATTCCCTCAACTTGAATCAACTCACTCTTTCTTATAATGCATTAATCGCTCTTCTCTGAACATGACCAAACCATCTCAAACAACTTTCTCTCATCTTTTCATCAACAGGGGGTCACCCCTATTATTAAGCGGATTTCCTCATTTCAAATTCTTTTTTCTTTCTTTTTTGCTCTAGAAAAAAAGGCCGGAGGGTGACCAGTCCATGGAAGACCTTACTTGGGTGTGACAATAGTATAGCACCTACCCATTGATGAACAAATGCCTCACACAATGCAAAATGATGTTAAACGAAATCAATATACATGCCTCAGACCTCAATTTAAAAAAACTGCTGGTTTTGTTTAGTTGAGCAGCTCGGACCGGATTTAGCATTCATGCCAATGAACCCAATACAAATACGCAGAAAGTGGTACAAAATTAAGAGTTTATTAGATGTCAAGTATTTAAAACTATATCCAACTACTACGCGGCCATTTGAGCACATTAAGATTTGTCAAAGAAACAAACGTAGACATACAATAGATTAATGAAGGAACTGGTCAAAGAGCACAGTAGTATTCTTTCAATATTCTAAGTCTAAGCTATCACCCAAAAAAAAAAAACCAGTACAGAGTACAGACCACTAAACACTCACTGTTAACCAAAAATGCAAGTAGAAAACACCTAGAATTCATTCACTTCTGCGCGAAAAAAAACAGAACAAAATTATAAATAGTTTTTTTTACCTTTTAGGTTAAAAAAACAAAACCCATTATAGAAACAAAACAGCTCCAACTTCCAAGCTCAATAATAACCCAAAATGCAGTGAAGAGTACCTGAGGTTTCCCGGGTGTGACAGTAACACATTCTTTACAACCTTGAAGGCGCTCATCGGAAATGAGGGGCCGTATGTGAACAGCAACCTTAACACTACAATTCTCAGATGCTTCCATGCGTCGTTGGTTTCACTTCAAAGAAATGATGAACAGAAGAGAACAAAACAGAAGAGAGGTGGGTAGAGTAGCTAGCAAATGTTAATTCAGTTAGGAATTTGGTCTGATCAGTTGGGAGATTGATTGAGACGAAGAGGACAATGATATAGCAACAAAAGTGAATGTTGTGGAATATCTAGGTAGTGGTGGTAATGGAGGTTGTTAAGAGGTTGTTTGAACTTTGAATAAAAAGCAACAACAACAACAACAACAAACGATTAGTAACAGAAGGCAGGCAGAGAAAGAGCTAACTGTAACTGCAACTGAAACCACAACAACAACAACTACTGCTTTTACCAAATATATATATTTGTTTTTTGATGAGGTTTCCTTGTTCTACAATCTTTCAGTCACTCTCTCTGTCTGTCTGGCTTTCTTTGTTTCTCACTCACTTCTCTGACTGACTGGCTGACTCAAAAGGCCACGGCGGTGTGTGTTATTGTTGTTGGCAAGTTGGAACACTTCGCTTTCTTTATTTTTACCATTTTGCCCTCTCAAGTCTCAACTGTTGTTCAAGCTTAGCTGGCAATGGCATCCTATATAGTCCTTGACTCTCTGTTTAATAAACTATAAACAATGGGGTTTTTTTGGCCAATTGCTATGCTCCAATCTCCCACGTCCAACACCTGCTCCCTTTATTCTGGAAAAAACCAAAAAACGCCCGCTTCTTTTTTCGGGAAAATGCCTCTGTACCGCGCTAGAGTCTAGACACCTTTTTTCTTTTCCTCTGCTTTACCAAATTATAAAATATATTTTTCATGCAATATTATTACTCTAAAGAGCCTAAAAAAAAAAGTGTATCAAGAATTTTCCCAATGGGTCTCATGAGATCTATGTCTCTATGAGATCCACATGCCATTGAAATATAGATCTCATAAAACCGTGTCATACAATAATTTTCTCAACTTCTAATAACAAAAAGAAGTATAAGAGATAAACAAAAACTTCATTATTTTTCTTATAATTGTTTAATTGGTATGTTGTGATTGATGTTAATAAAAATTATGTCAATGATACAATTCTAAGTACGTCTTATTGTAAAAATTTGTTGCGTCCACCAATACTAATAACCTATACAAAAGTTTGGTCTTCTCACATTATAATCTTGAAGTAATAATAATTAATAACATAACTTATTTAAAAATTTGTCAAAAAAAAATTATTCAAATCTTTCAAGAATGTGATTAGAAGAGCACATGTATATTTCTTAAAAGAATATAGTTCAATGTGGAATAGCTTAAATTTATTGGCTATTTCATGTGCAAGATTCGAATGGCATGAAATATGGCATACGTGTTAAGAATATAAAAAAAAAGTAATCTAACAATGTTTATTTCTTTAAATTAATTCCATTAAAAGTTATTTAATGGTGTAATTAATGTTGTTTAAAGTTATACCAAGAGTAACTTGATTTTTTTCCTATGATGATTGCTCTTCAATATTATGTCAAATATTAATCCGTTTCTTTTTAATATTTTGCGAGATTTGAATCCAAGTTTGTTGTTCGATGACAAAAAACTTTATTAATTGACTTATGATTATAGAAGACTCTATTTAGACATAACCATAACAAATACCGAATAAGGAACCAAAACTTGAGAGTTGTAAATGAAGATGGGACAATAGAGAATTGTTAGTGCTCACTCAAGTGAGTTCAGTCATATCTTAACATTAGTCCTATCGGGTCGGGATCCCAACACGAAATGGTAAAAGCCTAATAGTTTAATTTGGCTTAAAAAATAAGTAGGCTAAATACTTTAGAATAAGATGAGAGATTATATATATAAACTAGTTTATATGCTGAAACAAACCCATCCAAATAATATATAATATATAATACTAGTGCTTAAATGTGGATTGGAAGTAACCCATGAAACTTGATCAGCTGACCACCTCAAGAAGAATTGTATAACATGGGAGGCTCAATCATTTGGTGTTCACACTTTGAGGAGAATTATGCAACATGATACGCTTGATGATCCAAATCATCCTACAATGTATATATGTATTGACTTTTGAGTGTTAATGTCAATCATTGAGGCCGTGTATTGTTGGTGTCTAATGCTTCCATGTTCTAATTTCATGTATGGCTGACGCATTGATCACTTACTTGATGTTAACTAATCACAAAATGCATTGTAAAAAAACGATAAACTTTCTAAAAGTTTCTAGAAAACAGAGACGTATTCGTACAATCGGCAAAAACAAAATATAGAATATATATAGTTAGAAACCTCGTAAAAGGAAATAAATTTTGTCCCAAGCACCAAACTATTTTCTATTTTCAAAATAAAATAATAATAAAAATGTTTGAGAGAATACAGCAGCAGACGAATTAGTCTTAGTCCTAGGCTCCTAGCCGACTAGATCATATAAAGGCTAGATAGAATTTTTGGACCCAATGGATGGAGAGTGGATAGAGTTTAAAAAAAGGCATAGGGTCGGGACCGAAAGCGATGGCCACGATTAATTTTGCATAATCAATAAGCAGCTTTTGGGCCCTCATTCACATGTTCTCCTTTGTTTACTTCAGTACTTCACAACCTCTGCGGAAGTGAGGTACTGAGGTTCCAAAAAGTCCCGCTCCTAGACGATTAGGTAATTTTCCATTTTCTTCTAACTTTTTAAGGAATTTTTATTTTTATTTTCTATAGATAGCATTTTAAATTTATGGCATCAATTTCATAATAGTTATTACTATTTCTCGTCAAACCAAAATACTTAATTAGACATCAATTGGTTTTTGGTATAGACGATAATTGAAGTTTAGATCTTTTATTTAATAATTGGTTTTTGATATAGGCAAAAATTGAAGTTCAGATCTCTTATTTAATAATTGGTTTTTGATGTAGGTCATAATGATTGTTCTTTATCATTAGTCCTAGACACCGATTAATTTTTTTATGTAAGTGGGAATTGAATTTTATATCTCTTATTCAATAAAAAAAAAATTACAAATTAAGCTAACTGAAACCCACTTTCAAACTTCTTTTATTTTGTGCTTTCTAAATTATCTTATAATCTCTATTAAATAACAAGTTTCTAAGGCATGTATGATAACTTTATTGATTTTTAGTGGCTCTATTATGGTATTGATGTAATATAAGACAAGCCTTTCACATATTTTTGTTGTGGTATGGTATAGTTACCTTTTTTTGTTCTCCTTCCATTATTCCTTTCTTCTCAACGAACCCTACTCCAAACCACAAACATAAATACACACGGCACACCCACACAAAAGAAAACTAGCTAGGTAGATGTACAAATAAAGTGTTAGGACTTGGGATTCTATAGCTGACTTTAAAGTCATGGGGAAATATATATATATATATATATATATATATATTTATATCTTTTATGTGGTGTGGGGATGGCGATAAGGACAGAGAAACAAAATCAGCATTCTCATAAGTCATAAGACCAAGGGGGTGTATCTGTGACTACACGAGCTTGAAGATGAAAATTCATGATGGGACAAAGTGGTTGCTTATGGATAAAATTTAAGTTATTGAATCACAGTTCATTGTCTATAAAATTGTCAACAGCCCACAGAGTAGGCCAATGAAATTTGGTCCCTACAATTACTGAATTCGGACGCGCAATTAGGAACTGTTATTAATCTATACTCAGACAAGCCTATCATAAAAATACAAAAAAAAATAAAAGTACTGTCCATAAAGGTAACTCATCAGGTTTATCTCATTCTCATTACATAAAAGGTATTTGTGAAATATCTGATGGGATAGTAAAAATTATAACTCATAGTCGTCCATATGGATCGTTTATGATCTTGAGCCAAGTATTTTAGTTGATTGTCTAAGCAATGGAGTCGTCCATGGGCAAAGCACATGGACGACTCACACAACGTCTGAGCAATAGGGTCGTCCATGAGCAAAGCACATGGATGACTCACATAACACCGTCAGAAAACCAGTCTTCCATGCACGAAGTGCATGGACAACCACATGACACTTAGAAACTCTCAAGTGTAAATTCACTTGAGAGTATGGAAGATTCGAGCCCCAAAACCTTGAAACGGTTACTCAACCCGAATTCATCGCCATGGATTCCTCTTAAGTACATAACTTTCATCAACGGTTGTAACTCCTATAGTTGTTGAGGAAGTTATGTCTGGACTCACTAAATTCCACAAATCTTGGGGAAGTTACCAAGCCAATAACCGCTCCAAGGTCCTCTATATAAAGGACCAGTCTGAATCAAAATAAGGCAAGTGCATTCTGAAATTTTACTCCCAATAAAAGTTGGAATTCTGTTCTAGTAAGAAACTAACTTAGCCATCGGAGGGTGTTTGGCCGATATACACCGGTCCCCTTTTGATAGTGTGTTCATCTTTGTAGGCCTTTGCAACCACCAGTAGCCCACCGAAGCCGAAGCATTCAGCCTACTGATTCTGTGCAGCATCAATATCCATTACTTTAATTATAAAAGAATAATTAGGGTTTAAGTGATAATTCACTGGTAATGTTATTTTTTTCTGATATTCCATATATGTGATTTTAACCCTCTTTTTACTCTTTGTCTCGTTAAAACAAAAAACAAAAAACCAAGAACTATAAATCATGTAATAAGATTTATAAGAATTTATAAATTGAATAAGTTGTATTTTTTTTTTTAGAAAGTTTCAACCTATGACGTCCGCTCTAGATGATAGCTATTTATTATCAGATCAAGACACAAAAAATTATAACTCTTTATCATCAGACCAAGACATCAATTGGTTTTTGGTGTAGGCCGGAATTGAATCTAGATCTCTTATTCAACCATCAAATACTTTACCAATTGAGATAACTAGAACCCACAGAATAAGTTGTACTAATAAGCCATTTTATATATGGGTCCGGTTAATGTATGCCTTTAGAGTCAATTTGGTTGGAGGGGTAGAAAAGTGAAAAAATATAAAATAAGGAGAGGATAGAAAACTGAGAGGATAGAAAAGTTTTTAGTTTTCCCTCGTGGTATTTGGTTTGAGAGTAGAAAAGTGGAGGGATAGAAAATATAGTTTGTATAAATTTACTTTCATGCCCCTAATAGATAAAAAAATAACAAATAAGAAAAAAAAATACAGATGAACAAAAAAAATAAAAGCACCAAAAGTGTACAGAGAAGGACAAAAAAAAACTAAAGAAGGAAAAAAAAAAAAAAAAAAACTAAAGGAGATTGAAAAAAAAAAAAAAAAGGAAAAGGACAAAAAAAAACTAAAGAAGGAAATTTATAAAATTAAAAAATTAAAAAAAAAAAAAGACTATGAAAGGTACCTAGTAGAGGTGTTTTTTTTTTTCCAAACATTTTCTCTCTGGTTTTCTCTCCATTTTGGAGAGAAAACTTTTTGATGGACTCGGGGAGAAAATATTTGGGTCCTACCATTTATTTTCCTTCCTCCTCACCTAACCAAATACACTCCAAAAAAAATTTTCTTCATATTTTCTCTTCAAAGTTTTCCATCCACTATATTTCACCTCCAAACAAACACACCCTTAGGGTACACATTAATCATCAATTTTTTGAAGCATTTTATGGGAAATTGAAAAAATTGTCAAAAAAATTTGTAACTTTTTTATTTTTTTCCATAAAAAGTTTTTTGAAATGGTTTACTAATGTATGCCCTAAAGGCACACGTTAATAAAACCCTTTATATATTTGCATATAGGGCACAACTTTCAACTCAACAGTCAACTTATTTAATATTAGTCAAATTCATAATTCTTATATCTCGATCAAGTGAACCGCTATCAAGAAAGTGTCAAGAACCTTGTTTCGATTGATCAAGCCACAATCAAAAGTCTAATGAAACCAATGCTTCGATCAATCAAATATTGATTGAATCAGAGTCGAAGTCTACATTTTCTTCTTCTTTTAATATATAACTCATTACCGACTCTATCAAGAATGATTACAATTCATGGAAAATTTTCAACTTAATAAACCTAACATTTTGAATTAGAAATTTTCAATGTCTTGCCGACTTTGTAGACTTCATTTGCCACTTTTGTGATTGAACACAAAATTGTAAGGAACATTGGTTTTTGTCTTATTTATCTATTGAAAGATTTTATTTTATTTTTTAAATATAAAAAATATATTGAAAGAATTACATAATAATTTTTTCTACCTAAAGCCCAATGACGACTATCAAAATACAGATATTTTTCCCACAAAAGAAAGCATATTTTTTGCCCCTTTCTGGTATAGAGTATAGACGTAAAGTACACCCATAAGATAATGTCAGAAACTACGCTTCTGTCTTTATATTATTTATCAATTTGCTTGAATTTGTTAACGGTAAAACGCAAGTCAAGCAAACTGTTATGCATGCTGACCGACATAGCTGTTGATCTGCTTAGTCCGAAAGAAATGGAGAAAAAAAAAAAAGAATAATAGGGACAAAATAAAAAGAGCTCCTTTTCTTCACCAACTCTCTGACCATTGGATTCTGCCCAATCCTACCGTTTAGCTTTGTACATGTACCAAGAAACTAGTATTAGGAGGCCCCACTAAAATGATTTCAACTTAGACCAATTTGATTTTGGATCAATTAGTTTTAAGAATGTGATGTTTGCATAATCTTGTTGTTAATGTATGTCTTGGTAAATGGGTCTGCACCGACAAATCGTTCCAACCTTATTAGTTGATAAGATCATGATTATGAGTTATGAGATTAGGTATAATTAGGAAGACAAAAAAAGAGAGTGGGTGAGAGAAAGAGAACCAATATGAATTGAATTACGATTACTAGCAATGAGAGTTCAAACTTTGCAAAGAGCTAAAAACAATTCAACTAACTTTAATTTTACCCCGACAGTTTTTTTTTTTTTGTCTTTTTGGAGAGGTAAAAAGGCATTCACCTGTGTAAATAAAGGCTGCTGCATGATGCTTGTGGTAAAATGTAGAATTTGTGTTATTCAAAAAAAAAAAAAAATGTAGAATTTGTGCAAGTCTGGCTTTTAGGTGTTTCCTTCTAATGATGCCTAAAGCGGGGCAATAAAAATTCTACTTGAATTCTTCCTTGACTAAAAAGTGCAAAAGATAGTGGAAAAAACTCAAAAAGAGTCCTTTACTTGTGTGGACAGAAAATGCTTGCTTTTAGTATGTTGTAGAGAACTTGTGTTTTATGCACGGACTTGATACAATATGGTTATATATGTCGTAAATATCGGACACTTGGCTGTATTGTATTGAGTCCGGTGCATAAGATACTAGACTTAAGTCATTTCCTTTAAAAAATGCCTTCAATAGCTGTGCAATCAAAATTTTATTTGAGTCCTTCCCTTGACTAGAATGCAAGATAGACAGATACAAATGGTTATTAGGTTAGCGCCTAATTAGCATTAGGAACTAATGATCTTACCCTTCACTTTTTTCTTACTATGAAAAGAAATGGTCAAATCAAACTCTACAATTTTTGGTCTATTGTACCTGTAGCAAATGTCATTAGACTTGAAGTGCATTGCCCTTAGGGCCTTAGGCACGAACATAAAAGCAAGAAATATAATTGCATTGCCAATGAGCTCTAATTCAATTATTCAAATAATGGTATCTATTTTCATAGTAAGAAAAAAAGTGAAGGATATGATCATTAATTCGAATTAAAACCCATAGAATATGTGTGTAACGTAACTTAACTATTCTTTTTTCTTTTTTCTTTCTTTAAAAAAAAAAAGAAAGGGTACTGTCGTTTAGCACCACCATCAAAACATAAATTCCAAGATTGCAATTGTTGGCCATGGGTCTCACCACCAAATTTACTTTGATGGTTTCTTTTTTGTAACCCTAAATCCACTGAAAAGAAAACAAAAAATTAACTGCTAAGTCAGGTTAAAGCATCAAACATGCATTTCACACACATTGCTTTGGTCCTTTAGAATACAAAGACGTTGCTTCCAAGACATTGTTACTTGGTAAATTATTTATCTTGACCATTTGATGCTAAACAAAATTCTGTATATATAACATTTCAAATAACATAGTGTGTTTCCCAAATAATTGTGAGGATATTATAAAGACATGAAATATTAATTAGTGATTTAGTTTATGTAAAAGGACATAGATTATAACCAACCTGTATAGTTTTTTTTTTTTTTTTTTTTAAAAAAAGATAATTATAATATGATGCTAACTCTACAGTTTGAATCATTTTTCTCCTAAACCTTCAAGCACTTTGTGCATGGAGATGTGTCAATCCAGCTACAAGGCCATTGGCTCTTGCTTAACCTTAAAGTTAATTAGTGAAAGGGCAAAAAATGGAAAAAAGAAAGTTTTAATAAGTCTATTCTCATAGTCATAGGGATCACAATAATTTGATTAATCACACAATTATTTGGGAATTGTAAATGATACTATCGACAAATAATAAATTCAAGACAAAAAACCATTGGTGAGGGTGACTTAATGATAAGAAACCATTGAAAGCCCTACTTGCTCAAAAGTTGGAGTTCCATCTAGCTCTTGTAACTTTATGTTATAGGTTACTTCAGCGTTTGGTTCAAGCTGACTCAGCAGTATAAAATATAGGTGCAAATAGTAGTATGTCTTGTTATGCAATGGTAGTACCCTTGAGTTTACTTAACCTATACCTTAGGGTGTGGAGCGGTAATCATTCACGTGAGGCCTTTTTCATTTCTAAAAAACAAAAAGACGAATGAGGAAAAACATGATCTAGGTGAAGTGACTTTTTAGCAGACTTCCAAGTACGGATTCGTGATTTTCTTTTTACTGTGTAAGGTAAGATCCTAGACACCGTAAAACCATGAGTTTACCAAGCAATCAGGACTGACATTTGGCACACTAAATCATGTTAAACAAACCCTTGAGCTTCTCTCTCTCTCGGTCCCATTAATCCATTGTAAGAGCCGTAGTGGATGAGTATGATAACCCACCTTTCTTTTTGTCATTGTGCTTTCTGCACATGTGGGCCTTTTCATCACATGCTCGATCGATCCTTTTGATTCGATCGATCACCCATTTTGGCTTCCTTTTTAGTAATCTAATTGCAGCCACAAATAACTGATTTTTAGCTGATAGTGGCACTAAATCTGTCTATCTCAGATTCTCAGACTTTCTAATCGAATAGGATGAGGCAAACTGCTAAAGCTACTTGTAGCATTGCTCTTGGACTTTAGTTTGTGTTAATCAGCGCCTTACTTCGAGTACATAGGGCATCGCATAGTGGGTATCAGAACAGAGAAAAAGCATGATTTTTATGGTACTAATGTTATTCTAGCTGTGGTCCTCTCATCGTCCCAAACTAGCCCAGTCATTGTTCTTTGCTTTTTGTGCTGAATCATGCATTGTCTTGGTCGTTAACTGCAATGACTCTCAAGCTTTATATGGCTCTTAGCTTTATCTTTCTTTCTTTCCATCTCGTAATCAAAGCATTTGTCAACAATTGCATGTGCACTGCCGACTGCTGTAAGTTCCCATCATATTGTGCTTTGAAACACTTAACATGATCTTCTTTATTGGCAGTGTGTGACAGCAACACCAATGAAAATAACTTTGCAATAAACTCATCAGCTTTTTCAACTTTGAATTATGAAACAGTTTTCCATTGGCTGTCAATATTCATCACTACGTGAAAGACACATGGCAACAAGCGTAGAATCAAGGAGGAGAATCCTAGATTGGAAAGCTAATGTATTTATGTCTTAGCCACATATATAATGTGTGAGACTTTTTAAGTTTTTACGTTCATTGTATATACAATGATCGATGAGTGGCGAGTCCAGAGTGGGTTCCTCAATGGCCCCATAACTGCCTAACTCCGGATCCCCATAGAGAGAATATAGTAATAATCAATTCGAAGAACTCATCAACTAGTGTGAAAGTTGTGCTTCTTTACACCGATTGGAAGCTTATTTTTTTACAATGATGCAGCAAATAAACAAAGTTGATATATAAAAGGCAAAGCGAAGGAGTATCAAGTATAATGAATGCAACATTAACAAAATGATCGTGATAGCGGAAACTTTTATACCAGTTTGTTGCATAAACACTCTCTAAAAGCACTCTCACATAAAACTGATTGTAAATAATTAATATAGAATTGAGACAGATCTCACACACAAGTAAAATAAAAATCTATAAAGAAAATAAACACAACTACACTCAAAAAAATAACACTAACAATATTTTACATGGTTCGACAATAGACTACATTCACAAAGAAAAATGTTTATATACCGATCAATTATCTCAAACTAATTCTAAGTCACTCTTTATGTAGTTGTCGGGGGCGAAAAAGTTTTCCTTTCGACAAATGAAATTTATGTTGGGTTGGGGGCCTAAACCAAAACTCAACGATGGGCTTGAGGCACGGCCCAAAGACTATTGGTGAAGATCCAAAGAATTCGTTATATTTTATGCCTTGGGCTTAGATTGAGACTGACAAGAATGGCCCATAAATAATTCCTACAACAGACACGTCAGCATGATTAAAAAGCATATTGCAAGAAATAGCCCAGCAGTAAAATGTTTCTGCAGTAAACTAGCCCAGCGGTAAAATGTTTCTGCAGTAAACTAGCCCAGCAATAAAATGTCTTAGTGGTAAAGTAAGACAAAACAGAATAAATCTCCAGCTGTTAGCTATTTCACAGATTAAGGAAAGTATCCACATTTTCAAACTCATCATCCATTGGCTCTGGAGAAGAGTCTTCTAACACAATAATATGAGGGAAAAATTCTATAGTGACAGTTACATCATAACCTTCAATAGTAAATGAGTAAATGAATATTATGGGCTCCATTATGACAAATAATGAGAAAAACTTAGTGTGAGATGAAGGGAGAGAGAGAGATCCCAGCTAGCGCAACAAGATCATTATGGTGCCAAGGCATACTTATGGATATATATAGTATAAGTGGTGAGTAGAGAGAGTTGTTTTTGAGTAGTATGAGTAATGAGTGAGAGTGTATAGTAAAGCTGCTGTGACTTTCTGCTGAGGACAGATAAGTGTTTATGAGTAGAGGTAAGAGGAGTGTTTGTGAGCTAAGAGCTGGAGAACTTAGTTTCTAAGCTTGAAACTAAGAACTCAGAACTTTGCTAGAGCTTAGAGAAGGTTTTTTACAGAGAGGTTAAGGAAGAACCCCTTTTTATTAGTGTGTCCCTTAGTGTATATTGGTTCCCCTCTAAGTGTTAATAGAGAGTTTTCATTTATGGTTGAGTTTTTGGGGATAATTAGCAAATAATCTCTACTAAATCTTCCTCAATTTTCAGAAAATCCTTAGAGAATCGTTCCTAGGATTTTAGCTAAGAGTGGTAAGCTCAACTTTTAGAACGTTCTTGCTGTTTTGGGTAATAACAGTTGGGATTCTGACTTAGCATTGAATGCTGATTGGCCTTGGCTGATGGGATTAAAGCATGCATTAGGCTAATGATCTTGGTTATGCTGCTTCTAGAATCAGAGCTCCCTAGGGCAGATTGTATCACCCCAAGCCAAGTGTCAATCTTGGAGCTGGGAACTCTGCTGGGATCCCTTTGGTGCCCTCCAAATCACATTTCCCTAAGTTTTCCTATTTGGGGTTCATATGCTTGGTCCATGAACCAGAGAGTACACATTTTTGGTATGAAAATGAATTGATTTCAAGTTGTTTCAGGAGCTTTCATGGCCTAGTCATGGCTGCTCTTGATTCTTGACCGAATGGGCTGGAGAAGAAAGAAGGGACAGCTGGCTGAAGCTTCCCAGCTTTTTGTCATGTCACTTTCAGTTTTATGTCACATGAGAAATGATGGAATTTCAGCTTGTGAAGGAAGGGTTTAACCCCTAATGGACACGTGTCATCTTCTGATTTGATTGAACAAGTTGGAACTTGATGATAATGGGCTCCAGCTGTTAAGTTATGCTGAAATCTGGTTGGTCAACTCACGTGAGCTTCAGCTGCTGGGATTTGTGTATGAGCTGGGCTGACTCAGCTGGGCCTTATAGTTGAGCTTCTTTGGGCTTGGTCATCCCTACAAAAATGAATGGTTTTGCCATGGGTAATATACATGGGCTTTTGTAGTTAGTTGATTATGGAAAAATAAGCACAGTTCCATAAATTTTGTGAAAGAAATATTTTTGAGAAACAAGTAATTTATATTTCTCATGAGTTAGGGACTTTAGTATATATTTTGCCAAGAAATAGTTTTTGGCTTTAGCATAATGTAATTGTTTTTGCCAAAATAGTATTTGGGCTTTTGTAAATAGGTGCCAAAGTATTATTGGGTTTTATGAGTAGTTGCCAAAAATAATACTTAGACTTTGTAAAATAGGTGCCAAATTAGTTTTTGGGTTTTGTAAGATACATGCCAAAATAGCATTTGGGCTTTGTAAAAATAGTGCCAAAATAATATTTGGGCTTTGTAAAATAAGTGCCAAATTAGTATTTGGATTTTATAAAATAAGTGCCAAATTTGTATTTGGGCTTTGTAAAATAAGAGCCAAATTAGTATTTGGGTTTTGTAGAATTTTGTAAAAATATTACCGTGTAACAACAGGCTTTAGAGGTGCCGTGTAGCAAGGGCTTTAGGGTGTCGTGTAACAACGGGTTTTAAGAGGTGCCGTGTAGTAACGGACTTTAAGAGGTGCCGTATAGCAACGGGCTTTTAGAGGGTTTTGTTGGGTTTTTTGGATTTTGCCCACAAGTTAAATGATTTTGGGCTTTTTTGTGGAGGAAGTATAATTTTGTGGCCCAATTTTGGTAGTAATGTGATGAGTATTTTTGTGAAAACCTAAGTTGGATAATATGTGGGATATAATGGGTAATATTTGTGAGAGAGCTCAAGATAATTTATGGGGCTTATATATGGAATATTTGTGGGAAATATTTATGTGGGCTCAAAGTAGTTTATGGGCTTGTGTGGGTATATATTTTTGTGAGTGGACTAATGAAATTAGGGCCCAAAAATTTGTACCTCAACAGTAGTGAAGTAGGGTACATTTGGATTTAAGTCATTGAACACTTTGTGGTATCATCTATTTTTAAGACCTCAATACATATTTCCTGATAGACATGAATTCTTCACTTACTTCTTTGATAAAGAATAAACTTGCTTCTATGCCAGAAAATTCAAACCAAATTGGAATAGTACTTTGAGTCAAACTCTAAGAAAGCATAATAGAAATTTGAGCGTGGTGGAAAATTTAGGTAATTGTCTAAGGCCCCAAGATGGAAGAGGGTCCCATAATTTTATTTTTATAGTATAATACTGTACTTATATAAAATCTAAAATGATATATATTTTATTTTCCCCCTTTCTCTATCTTAGAAATAATTATATAAAAAAAAAGTCATTTCATCGTTTACTAATTATAAAAAAAAAGTATTTTTATCTTTCAATGAATTTTTTTTCTCTCAAAAAGTAGCTCTTACAACCAATCACCATAAGACCATTAACACATACACTTTCAGTCTATCTCTAATTAAAGGCATATTTTATCAATAAGTCATCACCAAATCATTCCTTTTCTCACTTATCCTTTACTTATTAACACAAGTTACATTTTAAGATCGATCAATAAGTTTATTTCATTTTTTTATATATGATTCTTTATCAAATAATGTGGAAAAATCTATAATTAATATGCTCTTAAGTGAATCCATCTTCACTCGTAAATGTTAAGGTTATTGGGTGATTTTATTGTTAATTTTTTACTAAAAATAACCAAATCTAACCCAAAAAAATTACATTTAAATTATCACTTTAGACCTAAAATTGTATCCGATTAATTCAAAATTTGAATCAAACTATAACAAGTACGTAGTATTGAAAAAGAAGGCACACTTCTCTTTTTTATACTTGAACCTTGGTTCTTGACCGTCACACCTCACGAGCACTTATACTTGTGGAGTGACCATCACACCAAAAGTGCACGCTTATCTTGTTTTCTTTATTTTTTTGTCTTTCTTCCTTCCATAACATTTCCAACCTCATTGAAGTTAATTTAAAACCGTCAAATGTTGGAGATTAAAAAAGAAAGTACCTATAACATTAAGCTATATCCACATGGATATATCATATATATCAAAGTCATTCCACTCCAACTAGAATTATAATGATAAAACAAATTATGCAAGCGGGTGTTGCAACTTGTAAGTCATTTTTGCATGTCTTACAAATGGGATACCAATGGGTCTTGGAGATCCTACGGCTCGGATTGACATAAATTAATGATAAAACCCTAATAGTGAGTGCAATTCAAAGTCGGGGGAAAAAAAACAAAATGTAATTGGGCATTTAACTTTGGAAAAGAGCAACTATAATTGTCACAATAATATTAGTCAAACAAGGTGAACCTAAGCATTTGATATGTTGTTGACATGGTCTTTTCCTTTACACGCAAGAGTTTTGAGTTTCATTTTCAAGGTCCTCAACCATACCCAGATGAAATGTTAAGTGTACTTGGCCATAGAGAGAGCACACAATAATTGCGGTGATTAATCTTGAAAGCTAGCTCATGTGCATCTTGATTGTGATATTACTAGTCTATAGTGGATTAATGTAAATGATTCGGATAAAGATAAGTATAACTAAACTAAGAGCTCCTTTCAGAACCTAATATCTGGCTAGGTGGGTCTGGGCACCAATAATGATTTTGCCTATTTGAAATTACTAGTAGAAATGACATGTCTCTTTTCAGGATTACACGGGCGAGTTTAGTTCGTTGGATGCAATTTGTTGAAAATTGGCTGAAGTATATTTGTATTTAGAAAAAATGAGACTTTGAAAGATTATAAATTAGTTAAAAAGTTAAAAGAAAAATGTAGTATTTTTTTATTAAAAAAAAAAGAATAAATTGTAGTGGGAAGCAGTGCACAATAATATAAGCTTGTTAATAGGCTGGATGAGGACCAGTTGGGCTCATTACCAAGCCTTGCAAAGCACAGGGTAACGAAAGGGCTAAAACACGGTTCATTCATTGGGCTGATTGCATTGTGCTCAACTCTCTTTCTTTCAGCACATGATGTGAGTGAGAGTTTCCGGTTCATTTTCACAATTCACGCATACAAGCACCAAATGTTAGTCTAATACTCTTTATGATAAGCTGGAGCTGGCCGGTGGTGACTTGGAACTTGGAGCCGGAGATTGGCCGGACAGGAGACCGGAGGTGGCTGGGTTTTTTGGAGAGAAATCTGAGAGGGTGGCTGGGTTTTTTTGGAGAGAAATATGAGAGGGAGAGTTTAAGCGCGAAAGTATTTGTGGGAGTGATAAGTATCGGGCTGCGAGGGAGTGAGCAAATGTAAAATGTTTTACCAAAATTTTAAATGTAAAATATTTTACATAAATTTGCTTAAGTTGATTTAGTTGACTGAAAATATTTTACTTTTGACCAAATATTTTACTGGAAAACAAACACTGTAAAATTGGAAAATATTTTTCTGAAAATATTTTACATCGAAACAAACAGAGCGTTAACAACTAAAATCTTATTACGAAGTAAGTTGTTACCGGTTCTAATTTGAACTCACTACTAAAATTTAGTTTTTTTGCCTAAAACCTACAGCATAGAATTTTTTGTGGAAATATTTCTCTACTATTTACAGGCATACTTTTGTGATAGGAGATAAGCTTTTACTCAGCGGAGTATCATCCATAGGCCATATCCACTTCGTGAATTTTGGTATGGCTTTGGGCTTACACCTAATTATTTATATAACGCAATGGGCTGCCTAACAAAGCCCATCAATCGAAGACAAGTAGAGAAAGTGAACCCAAGCCCATGTGTATAAAGCAAGTCAACGTCTCGCTAATCCCAATACGATTACGACGAAAGAAAAACGCGTGCGTAATGTGATGTGACAAAGAGGCGTGATTCTCACGCGAGAATTTAGAAAACCAAAAAATAAAAAAGAAATTTGCATCAATTTGACTTTCTAATGCCCAATTTTATAATGAAAAAAAAAAAAAAAAAAAAAAAAAACATAAAAGGAACAAATATGCCAGCTTGAAGAAATCTGGGCCGTACGTTGGCGAACGAAAAGTAGAGCTGGTCCAATTTCTTGGTTAGGGGCAGAATCGGAAGCATAGTTTAGGTAGGAAGCGAGTTTGCTCTCTTCCTCTTTAAAAAAATGCACAAACTCCACGACAGTCCAACAACAAAGTGAGAAACAAAGAAAACACAAAAAACACTTTCATACACAGAGAGCGAGAGAGAGAGAAAGAAAACCATGTCTGGAGGTATCGCTCGTGGTCGTCTTGCTGAGGAGCGAAAGGCTTGGCGTAAAAACCATCCACATGTCCGTACTACTCTCTCTCTCTCTCTCTTTTTTTTTTTTTTTTTTAATATTGTTGCATTTGAGGGAATTTATTTT
>JARYZH020001282.1:0-33788 GCA_030021035.2 Notholithocarpus densiflorus
AGAAAATGAGAAGCAGGAGGAATCATCTTGATGCCCTTAAAAGCAGGCCCAACAGATAACATCTGCCACATTGATCGATTGATTGATGAATAAATATAAGTAAAAGCAAACAGAAGAAGAAGAAGAATATAGTATTAGAATATAGTACCTGAGTATCGATGCCGAGGAGAGTGTATTGAGGAACATCGAGGAGGAGAAGTGTAACGCCCTGCTTTACGAGCTCTAACGCTGTGTCCGGATCCATACTCTGAGAGAGAAGAATTTTATTTTGAAAATTTTGTGGTTTTTCTTTTTTGTTCGGTGTTTGAGAGACATCCAGAAGGCTCTCTCGTGTCGTGCACGTGACGCACAAAGAGAAAACGAAAAATGAATATTTCTTTCTTTTAGTCCATTTTAAAGGGTACATTGTACATAGTAAAATAGAAAGGCAAATTAAACATGAATGATAAAAAATAAAAACAGTTCAAATTTTCCGGGCAAAAGATGTACTTTATTTTATTTTATTTTTTTGTAATTTTAGTTGATTTTTTTTCTTTTTTTTACAATTACACTCTTCTTCTTCTTTTAAGCATTTCGATTGTATTTATAAGGGTAATGCTCAATAATTTTATTTCAATTGTTCTAAATTTTAGGTTCATTTTAGTGGTTTATATATATAACAAAAAGGGAGATTAAAAAAAAAATCTTACAGTTTTATTACCCGTGCAGGGTTTGTTTGGGAACAGCTTAATTAACTGAAACTGAAAACTTTTTTGCTGAAAGTATAGAAAAAAATTAAAAGTTAACTGAATAGTACAATGAGACCCATGAATAGTACCAAAAAGTGTAATGAAACTCATGAATAATACAAAAAAAAAAAGCTAAAAACTTAAATAAGCTAAAGCAAATAAGCAAATCCCAAATACACTCTAAGGGTTCGTTTGGGAACAACTTATTTAGCTGAAACTAAATTTTTTTTACTGAAAGTGTAGAAAAAAAAGCAAAAAGTTAACTGAATGGTACAATGGGATCCATAAATAGTACTATGAAGAAGCTAAAAACTAAATAAGCTGAAGGAAATAAGCTCATCCCAAACTCATCCTAAATCTCAAATGAAGGGAATAACTTTTGTATACTAAAAAGAGGGCAAAAAAGATTTGTTTTTTCAAGCAATCAAATTAGCTCTAGAAATAAGTAGGTTCAGTTGTTCAAGCAAGATTCACTATATTGTATTGTAGGGAGTTTTTTTTTTTCTTTTTTTTAAGCCGAAGAATTCAAGTATACTCTCATGTGGAGGAGATATCAAATATGTTATATGCATCATCTCCCTCATGGTATGTGAAATTCATACACTATTTTACTAAATAAAAAAATAAAAAAAACATACATTATGAAAAGTTGGTGGATCAATTCATTTTTTTAGGAGGTGGCCAAAGGTGCCAAGTTTCAACTACACTAATGAGACTATTTGGAACCACAGTCACAACTTTGTAATAACACAAACTGAAATAAGCTAAAAGACAAAATCGTTAATGGAAAGGACGGGCTTGATGCAATTTTGCTATTTTAGGCTTAAGGCAATAATGAGATTTTTTTATTCCAAATTTTTATTTGAATTTTATTTACTTTTAATAATAAAAAATCTAACAATAGAATTACCCAATAGTCTTAATTTTCATAAGTAAAAGACATATTCACTTGAAAACAAAATTTAATAGTCGATTTTTTCACATCAATTATGTTAACCTTAGTCTCCAATTTTTTTGGGGTCGATTATAGATCCTCAACAAATTCATCAAGGTCAACACTACTCTCTGTTACTTCTTTAAATAGCATGTCATTTTTTACTACTCCATTAATTTTATTTTTAGTCTTCCTCTACCTCATTCTGTTCCCTCAACTTATATCAACTCACACTTTCTTATTTGTGTATTAGTTGCTTTCCTCTAAAAATAATCAAATCATCTCAAACAGCTCTCTCTTATCTTTTCATTAATAAGAACCACCACTTTCTTTGAGCAGGTTTTCTCATTTCGAATATTTTGTTCATAGTTGACCCTCAGCTCAAGAAAATGATGAAGGTTGCGGTAGGTTGAATGCTAGCTTAAATTTTTTTTATATTATTATTAAAGGATGGCTAGCTTAAAGTTAATCATTTTATTGTTATAATTGTATATAAAGTAAAATTAATTAGAAAAAAGTGAGCCACTTAATTTTTTCCTAGAGGTCACCAGATCATTTTAGGATGTCAAGCATCAAATCAATTAGAAAAAAAAAACCAAGAACTTTAAGAGGGAGGTGGAATTTGCAAATATAAAAGCTACAAAACGTGAGAAGGAAGTACGATTTCAAGAAAACTCAAATAATTAAACCACTATTTCAAAATCCTAGACTGAATTTATCATTGAAGTGACAATAGTGAACCCTACGGGGACAAACTAATTTCACGACAATCTATGTTAGTTTTTGTGCGTATAGAAGCTGGCAAAACATCTTGACTTCCACTGTACTTAGAAGAGAATCCCGGCGAGAATGGCCAAATACCATCATTTTCAGAAATTTGTAGCAAAAAAACACTGTTTTGGAACTATATAGGGAAATACCACTTTTCTAGGACTCGAGTTCCACATGGTACTCGAGTTTATGAAACTCGAGTTCCTCATCAGTTTTGCCATCGTGGCACTGCTGAGGTGCAAGCTCGAGTACCTTGTAAATTTTTTTTTTTTTTTTTTTTTTTGGGATTATCGACAAATAAACTTAAACATAAAATGATGTGTATTTAATTTCTACAGTACTCGAGCTCACCAAGCTCGAGTACCTTGTCAGTGTTTTTTTTTTTTTTTTTTGGGATTATCAACAAATAAACATAAACATAATAATAAGTAGCTTTTTTATGTTTTTATTTATTTAAATAGAAGCATTGTAAAATATAGAGATTTTAATTTCAAAATACTTTTTTTTTGGGATAATCGACAAATAAAACATAAACATAAAAATACGTAGCTTTTTTATGTTTTTATTTATTTAAATAATTCATTGTAAAATATAGAGATTTTAAATCTAGACCAAAGAACCGCCAAAATAAAAAATTGAGCGGCATTGTTGCTATACTTAAATAAGTTGTCACAAGCAACATAAATTGAGCGGCATTGTTACTGTATATTTGAATCTGCTTATTACATTCATAAAATCTGTTTTCTGCATTAACTAAAATTGTTCATTGTTTTCTCATAAAAATTGTTCATTGTTTTCTGCATAAACTATTTCTAGCATTCTGCATAAAATTATTTTCTGTTTAGCATTATTTAAAAAATTGTTCACTCTCTTTTCTGTATAAATTATTTTCTATTCACTATTTAAAAAATTGTTCACTACTTTCTCATAAAACACCTAGTAAAATCGTGTTTTCTAAATTTAAAAGCCAAATCTGAATGCTTTTTCATGTTTGAATTTCACAATAATCGAATCTATTTATCTGCATTGAAAAAATTTGTTTCTACATTAATAAAATTTACTCTCTGCACATCATGTTTACTATATATTCAAATCTATTTACTACATTCATAAAATCTGTTTTCTGTATTAATTAAAACTATTCATTGTTTTCTCATAAAAATTGTTCACTGTTTTCTGCATAAACTGTTTCTAGCATTCTGCATAAAATTATTTATGTTCAACATTATTTAAAAAAAAATTTCTCTCTCTTTTCTGCATAAATTATTCTCTGTTCACTGCATAAATTGTTCACTGTTTTCTCATAAAACACCTAGTGAAATCGTGTCTTCTAAATTTAAAAGCCAAATTTGAATGCTTTTTCATGTTTAAATTTCACAATAATCGAATCTATTTTTCTGCATTGATAAAATCTATTTTGATACACACTTTGTCAAAATTATCCAACAATGATAGACTGTGATTGGTTGTTTATCACTTTCTAATAAACTCACTATTTTTTCTACTTCACCTACAGTCTACCATGTAGAAGTATAAAACAAGTGTGACAAAATGAGTAGAAATTAGAGATGATTTGAATACAATGAATCGTAATGTATTGAAAATCTCCCTTTATTACATTTTATTATTATTATTACTTCTTATTTAGTTTATCTAAAAAGTTAAACATTTTTGGATCTATCCAAAAATCTATGCCACGAAATACATGGCAGGAAATCTAGACCAAAGAACCGCCAAAATAAAAAATTGAGCGGCATTGTTGCTATACTTAAATAAGTTGTCATAAGCAACATAAATTACCAACCAACCAAAAAAAAAAAAAAACAGAAACTACATCCACCTGATCAAATAAAGGTGGTAGCTTGGGTTTTAAGTTTTCACATACAACTTCGAAGTAGGTTCTTGACCAAATATTTTGTTTTTTTAAAGTCTTTCAATATCAAATTTGTTATATAATTTCCCTCTTGACCAACTTCGAAGCATGTAATGTGGAAAATTGGGATAAAACAATAAGCCATTATTATGAGTGTATAACCATATGCACAATCAAAACTATATTTTCTCTTTGTGGGAATGTAGGCATGGCACTGTGAGGGTGGTGCAGTGACACGACTCTCAAGGGGTCTAGAAGTAAGAAGAAAAAAATGGTTGACAATAGCGATTGGAGGCCATGGTCAAAGCTCCCTAAGGCTTTGTTTGATTGGATAACAAAGTTAGAGCTCCCTAATGGTTCATAAAATCTGTTTTCTGCATTAATTAAAATTGTTCATTGTGTTCTCTAAATTTAAAAGCCAAATCTGTATGCTTTTTCATGTTTAAATTTCACAATAATCGAATCTGTTTTTCTGCATTGATAAAATTTGTTTCTACATTAATAAAATTTGCTCTCTGCACATCATGTTTACTGTATATTCGAATCTGCTTACTGCATTCATAAAATCTGTTTTCTGCATTAATTAAAACTGTTCATTGTTTTCTCATAATAATTTTTCATTGTTTTCTGCATAAACTATTTCTAGCATTCTGCATAAAATTATTTTATGTTCAACATTATTTAAAAAATTGTTCACTCTCTTTTCTGCATAAATTATTCTCTGTTCACTGCATAAATTGTTCACTGTTTTCTCATAAAATCTGTTTTCTGCATTAATTAAAACAGTTCTTTGTTTTCTCATAAAAATTGTTCACTGTTTTTTACATAAACTATTTCTAGCATTCTGCATAAAATTATTTTCTGTTCAACATTATTTAAAAAATTGTTCACTCTCTTTTCTGCGTAAATTATTAATTAAAACTGTTCACTGTTTTCTCATAAAAATTGTTCACTATTTTCTGCATAAACTATTTCTAGTATTCTGCATAAAATTATTTTCTAGTTCAGCATTATTTAAAAAATTGTTCACTCTCTTTTCTGCGTAAATTATTTTCTGTTCACATACATAACAAAGTCATAACAAATACAAAGAAAGGGAAAGTGAGAAACCAGACCACATACATAATAAAGTTCAGCAAAAAAGAGAGAGAGGGAGATGGACAGAGAAGAAGAAGAAAAAAAAGAAAGAAGAAGCAGAAGAAGAAGAAGAAGAAGCAGTTGCTTCATAGCGCCACCCCTGCTTCGTCGTCGTCTTCTTCCTTTTCTCCTTTTCTGTATTTTTTTTTTTAATATAAGTTCAGATTCAATGGGTTGCTTCATGGCGCCACCCCTTCTTTGTCGTCATCTTCTTCCTTTTCTCCTTTTCTGTGTTTCTTTTTTTTTTTTTTTGGTTCAGATTCAATAGGAAGTAGAGAACCGTGAGAAGCGGTCTGATCACGGTTCTCAGAACCGTGAGGTCCGATCGCGGTTCGCACGGGTCCCTACTTTTTTCCCATAGAACGGTTCTTGAGGCTAAAAGAACCGCAAAAATGAACGGTTCGAGGTTTTCCGGGTCGGATCGTACGGTCCGGTCCGGGTTTCAAAACCTTGGACTACCAACATCACATGTGACTGTACTTTTGTCACATTTAGTGATTCCTTTTTTTTTCTCACATTTAATGGTTCCATTGTCACATTAGGTAATACCAACATAACATTCGGTGGTACCCTAATATGATCAAGTTCAACAAAGATTAAGAGGTCTTTATGGTTATTGTACATTTGGTTTCCAATGGGGTTTAAACTTTAAAAACTATAACTTTCAAACTTTAAAAAGCTGTCATGGTTATTGTACATTTGTACAACTGGTGGGGGCTCAGCATCACATATGAAAAAAGGTCTTTATGAAAGTTTCTATTTTTATGGTCAAGTTCAACATCACATGTTAACTATTTTTAGTTAACATGCAAATAACTTCAAATTTAATACTAGGTTTTCGTTGGAATATGTATCTAATCACAAAAAAAAAAAACTAGATTTTTTTTTTTTTTGGTTGGAATCTATATTTGAAAGAAGATAAGTTAAAACTAATCTTTTATATCTAATCATATATTGAACTAGTTGTTTGAACCGATAATTAAACTAGTTTTTTTTGTTGCTGGCATGTATCTTTATAATATGCTAACTTGCTAAGCATTTCGAAGAATTCTAAAAGTAGTTGAATTAGTAAAATGTGGGTGAGTTGGAACCGGGCAACCATGTCTGCCCACTTGATCAAAACCCAACATAAAGCCCGAGGCCCATCAGACGAATTAAACTTGGTATGCAAGGAGAGAATTGGCCTTGGGCCTTATCGCAATGGGCCCAACCCTGAGATCAGGACCATGGCTGAGGGGACGACAACTTGAGAGGCTCTTGAGTGGTCGGCTAAACGCTGACCGATAACAAAGGTAGTCGGGGTGAAACACGAACCTAGTAAGATTGGCAGCTGAGGACTGATAATGCCATTAAGGAACCACCCCCGAACACTATTTGGTGTCTAGAATAAGTTTCAAGGGAATTCTCTAAAGTTATGAGGATCCCTTGGGATTCTGATGAACATAGGAATATGTGTGAAAGTGGGGAGATAATGATTATGACCCCACTAATAAGAGACTATAAAAAGGAAAAGAAGGTAGAGGCAAGGGGTTGGAAAATTCTGGGGAGGGAGAAAGCAAGAGAGAGGAGAAAAACAGAGAAACACAAGGAAATAGAGATGAACCAAGGGAAGTTTGGGGCCTAATCCGTAGGATTGAGTCTTAACCCACTTATAAATAAATTGTGACCCAAATACTCTGGTTCAAACAGTTTTGGGTGACCACATAAAACATTTGGTTTATACTTTATACTCAAAAATAATAATAATAAATAAAAAAAATAAGGGTAAAATACAGTTAATGCTCATAAGATTTGGGTTAAAGTTAGCTAAGTCCAAAACTTTTAAAAAGTGACCAACTTGGTCCCTAATCACTATGAGAGAGAGAGAGAGAGAGAGAGAGAGAGAGTAATTGTTTAGGATCCAAGTTGGCTTTACTAGTTTAGGAACCAAGCTAGTCAGTTTTGAAAAGTTTTGAACCTTTCTGACATTAGCCAAAATCACAAGGGTGTTAACTGTATTTTACCCACAAAAAAAAAAAGTAAAACATTTGGTTTATTAAAACACATTTGTCAATCTTGTTCACCATATTCAAAATGTAGCCCAAACCAAACTTTTCTTTTTCGAAAGTTTATTTTCAACGAAACTAGAGACTTGGTACATCATACATGACTAAGACACAATTATTTAGTAGCAATGTGTCATAATAACAAAAAGGTACATCAAAGAGAAGGTATTACATGTCAAATTCACAACTAATAAAGATGAAGCGGAAGTCGAGGCTCCATCACTGCAATAAGTGGGAATTTGAGAGCTGTTGCAAGTCCATAAACTTCATCCATGCTTAAATCTTCACAGTTCATGTTATCTGGTAATTTACAGTAAAATCCATGCAACATATTAGCCAACGTAGTGCTAACCACCTTTAGTCCATGGTTGTAGCCAGGGCACATTCTCCTCCCTGAACCAAATGGCAGTAGCTCAAAATTTTGCCCCTTCACATCAATAGCCTTCCCTAAAAACCTATCGGGGCAGAACTCTTCAGGTGCATCCCATAGTGAAGGATCTCTCCCTATACTCCATGTGTTTATGAAGACTCTAGTTCCTTTCTGAATTTTGTAACCAACTACATCACAATCTTCAAGAGCTAAACGTGGTACAAGTAATCCAGCCACAGGGTGCTTCCTCATCGTCTCTTTCACAATTGCTTCAATATAAGGAAGTTGTGGAATGTCTTTCTCTTCCACCCATCTCTCTCTCCCAATTACTCTATCCAGCTCTTCAATGGCCTTTTTGATGAGGGGTGGTTGCTTTAATAATTCGGCCATTGCCCATTCCATAATTGTTACAGAGGTATCTATACCTCCAGCTAGTAGATCCTGACAAAATGTCAATACTAGTATGAGAAATTGCCAAAAGCTTTTTTTGCTCAATTGGTGGGCATCTCTTAATGTGCCTGGGTTCAAATTCCCACTTTCCTTTGTGTTAAATTAATATTAAAATCGCCAAAATTTTATAATTTAATTGGTTAGTATCTAACTATCGAATTATCCATACAAAAAAAATTATTAATGTAAAAATTAATAAAGTAATTATTATCTGACTGAGGAATTGGAGAATCTAATATACTATACATAAGGTAAGTTTTACCCATAAATGAATGTCATAATTAAATAAATTTTTTTTTTTTATAATTTGTAATTGTAACATATTAGTTTGTAAAGTTTATGTAGTAAAATTTGTAGTATACCTAATGTCAATCAAAAGTAAATATGACATACTAGAGAACATGGGAGGAAAATAAGCAAGTGTAGGAGGAGAATTTATTCATTTCTCACATTATTGTCAATTTTGTTTCATTCCAGCTAGAAAGTTCCATTACTCTTAGATAACCAATATGAATCACCCACCGTCTCTTTCACTTAGGTCTAAATTTCAGCCCACTCAGATCCATTCCACTAAATTCTGAGTGTTATGAAGATTTTGGCTAGAATGTAAAAACAAAGATTTTGTTATTTCTAGACTCATTTTTTGTCATTACTCTACTCACCTATGAAATTTTTTTTTCCCTCTCATTAAAGGTTTTTTTTTTTTTTTTTTTCATTTACTTTACTCACATTTGACTTTTTTTCTTCATTAAGATTTATTTTCTTTTATCCTATTTGACATGTTATATAACGATGATATTAAGAATATGCATTATTTGATTTTGATTTGATAAATGATATGTTAGAATATTATGTGATGAAGAATTAGATCTATTTATTTTGTGTGTGTATATATATAATTGAATTGCTAAAGTCGAAGAAAAATAGAAAAAATAACTTTAGAAAAGTAGCGGTAGTACCTGGGTGAGTGCTTTAATACTATCGTAAGTGAGCTTAACATCAATATTTGGATCATTAGCCAGCTGCAATAATATATCCACCATATCCATTGGCACAAAATCCTTCACTCCTTCCATCTTTTTCTTGTGTTCGTCAAACACATGGTCAAGGAACCGATCAAATTTTTTCTTTAAAGCCTTCATTTGCTTCACGTACCCCTGCAAGTCCAAGAAATTGAGCCATGGTATCCAATCCCCAATATTAAACACCCCATTTAGCAAGAACAACTCTTCTATCATTTCTTGAAATTCTTCTGGTCTCACTATCGATGTCTCGTGTTTAGACTCATCACTAACATATTTCTTACTCAATATAATTCTGCTCATACTGCTTAGAGTAAAACGGAAGAGATGGTCTTTAAGCACAACCGGCTTCCCTGACAATGTGCAAAGGCACGACAAAAATGCACGCATTTCTTCAACACGAATGTATTGATAGGACTCGAGTCGTTTTGAGTTAAACAACTCAGAGAGGAAAATCTTACGGCCTTGTCGCCAATATGGTCCAGCAGGTGCCCACGTGATATTGTGATGGTTATAAGATAAGTACTTGCCAGCGGCAGATTTGGGTCTAGAGGCAAAGACATGGTCATGTGTTTTTAGGAATTCCTTTGCCATTTCAGCAGATGAGGCAACCACAACAGGGAAAGATCCAAACTTTAGTTGCATAATTGGTCCATATTTTTGGGCCAATATGTGAAGAGATTTGGGGGGATGGGAACCTTTAAGATTTAGATTGCCTATGATTGGCCAAGGTTTGGGACCTGGTGGAAATTTTAGCTGGTGGGATTTGAAGGGAAATAATTTTGAGAGAAAGGCTAAGGCTGCTAGTGATGCCATTACTATAAGAGCCCAAGAAGAGGAAGACTCCATTTGGTGACAGTTATGGAGAGATAATGGTGAGAGTTGGTGGATGATGGGGTCTATATACTTGATTATATTTGTCTTTGTACCTACGATCTATGCATGTGATGTCCTTGTGTATTTTGGGCGTAGTAAGACATAGGGGCCCAACATTGAATTATGGGGGATGTTGATGTTTATTATAACAGACTTTTCCCTCAATTATTTATTGTACTCTTATGGCAAGTGTCCTCACACATTTTTGATTCTGAATTTCAAAGCCTCCTACCATCGTATTTGGATATTGCACCAAGCAATTATCGCATGGATGTAAGAGTTGATTGATTTTCTTTTTAACTTCTACACCCCATATACATGTTTTAACTTCTACTCTCCCAACACTCTCCTTTTGTTGTTGAAGTTACAACTGCTATCCACCTTGCAGCTACAGCCTCAACCACATGGTTCATGGTTTACCATAATCTAGGTGTAAGTCCAAGCCTTCACACCACGTCTATTATGATCATAGTTTTAAAAATTGAACCGAACAAAAAATCGAAATATAGAATGATTTTCGGTTTTCTAGTCCGACCAAAGTCGAAATGATGGTCGGACTGATGACGTTATAAATAAATAATTAATAATTTTAAAATTATAAGTATATATAATTTATAATGTTTAGTTATATATGTGTGTTTTTTGCATCTAATAATTTTTTTTTTGATAAACGTGTTTTTACATCTAATAAAGTTCAATTCTTATATTACTATGTGATTCATGTTTAAATTTATTAAAGAAGCATGTTCCATCCAAACATAATTGACACAAATGTTACAAAGGCAAACCTATATATAAAATTACTATATATTCAGTCATTTATTGGTGACGTGGTTTCACCTCTTCCACATTTTGGTTAACTCATTGTCATGCATGTGTGGCATGTGGCTTTTTTTTAGGGCTCGTTTGGATTGAGGGAGAAAGGAGGGAGAGTGAAGGAGAATCGAGTAGAATTGACTGAAAATAGACTAATTTTAGGTCAAATCTACTCTACTCTACTTTACTCTCCATCTCTCCCCCTCAATCCAAATAGACCATTAGACTATGGGGTTGTCAGCTGTCAAGCACTTTACTCCTATTTGCTTCCAGAGAATCAAAACAATAAAGTTACACACTTAAAAAAAAAAAAAGTAAAAAACACTTTTGGTTTCTTACTAATGGAAACCACCTCTCCTATAAGAGATTTCTTCCAAAATGTACAGTTGAGCTTCTTCCTAGCGATATCATTAACTATTCTGCACAATAATGGTTTGAGCTACTTTTTTGGTTCAGCAAAAAAAAAAAGATAAGAGATTGAGAGTTGAGGCGAAGTGGGATTGAGAGAGGAAGAGCAACAAAGAAGAGAGAGAGCCACACAAAAATTTCATGATTGATGTAGATGTCAATATCCACACAAAAATATCATATGCGAAATAAACTTTTACGTGTGGTCTGAGTTAACGTTTCTCATGCTATCATCCATCAAGTCCTACTAACAGAGGCAGAGCCACGTTAGCCATATTTGCTCTAAAAAAAAATCCCAATTTTTCACCTAAAAACAAAAGAGGTATACTTGTAAATAAAAAAGTTTGTGATGACATTTATAAGATAAACAACTCTCAAGAAAGTTAGGGTATGTTTGGTAACTGTTTTTTCCCCTTATTTTCTGTTTTCAAAGATAATTTTATATTTTTGAGGATTTTAAAAACTTATATGGTAACTTTATAATTATTTAACAAAAATAAAAAGATTTAACGTTACATAATTACATTATATAAAAATAAAAATAAAAAATTCCTAAAAAAAACATGGGTAAACTACATATTTGGTCCCTATTCTTTACACCGTATTTCAATTTAGTCTCTAACATTTCAATTGTGTCAATTTGGTCCCTAACCTTTCAATGTTGTGTCAATTTAGTCTCTGTCGTTATCTTTTGGATGAAAATTGCTGGCATGGCAAACGATCAAAATAAAAAATTAATTTATTGCCATATTGACTGCCACCTAGTCTAACATGTTGGAATAATCTTAAATTAAAAAAAAAAAAAAAAAAAGAAGTTAAGTGAGTAATTTTTGGGATCAAAATTCCTAACCCATGATTACTTCACGTTTTTTTCTTTTTTTTAAACCCAAATCAAATATTTTTATTTGAAAAGAAAGCTTCCTGATTTCATTAAACAAGGGTAAACCTAAATTAAATCCAAAATCCCTCCCTCCCTAAATTCCAAAATCCCCAATGGTGAGGACGAGAATTTTTTTTCCATTTGGCCTTAAATTTTTAACAATTTCGTTAGTGGTGATTTTTGCAAAACAACGTGGAAAAATAGCATCTCGAGCTTTTAAGACTTGAGTTTCATGATCAAACTCGAGTCTTAAATGCTCGAGTTCCTGAGCTGGCAAACAAAAATTATCCACGTGGAATTGACGTAGAACTTGAGTTTATAATACTCAAGTTCCTCCTCTGCACTTCTTCTTCCTCATCTGCTTCTGCAGAGTCTTCCTCCTCTGTTTTTCAATTCTGCTCCTCTGTTTTTCAGTTTTGCGTTCTCCACTCCAAATCTTTGTTCAGATCGTTCTGCGTTCTTCGGATCTGTGTTTTCCAGTTGAGATTGTTCTGCGTTCTTCACTCCAAATCTCTGTTTTTCTTCTTCGGATCTACGTTTTCCAGATCGTGTCTTCGGATCTGCATTTTCCAGATCGTTCTTCTTCCTTCGGATCTGGTTCTTCGATTCTTCAAATCATCTTCATCTTCATCTTCGTTCTTTAGATACTTCTCAAGTCTGAGAAACTCGAGATCCACGTGGATAAATTACTCCACCTCAGCACTAGAACTCGAGTCTTTGAGGCTCGATTTTGTCACCGAACTCGAGCTTCAAAGACTCGAGATGCTAGTTTCCTAAATGGTTTCAAAACCTTACTAACTAACGATATTCTCTCCCAAAATTATGCTAGCTTGCAAATTACCTTTGAGGATGACAACACCTTCTCCCTTACAGCAGTGTCTTCTCCTTCCAGCAACGCCTTCTCTATTCCAGCAGCACCAGGCTTTCTCCTCGCCAGTTTGTTTTCAACTCGTCCAAGCCATTCAAATTCTATCAATGCACAAACCCACCTGCTATTCTTACCCCTTTGCAATGATGGTGAGCCAATGAATAGTGACCTTGGCAAAGACTTTCTTCCTCATACTTAAAAAGTGCAGCACCTACACTCCAAGCTTAAAAAAAAAAAAAAAGCATGTCTCCCTTGCACTGAATACCCAAAAGATGAAAACTTTATTATAAAATTAAATAAGAACCCATGAGTTTTAAAAAACCATAAATAACAAAAAGACTGAAAGAAAGATAGATACAAGTTTTGATGTACATAGCATACTTGTATATGTAGATGTGTTCTCCAAGCAAAGAAGTTTTGGTTTTAGAGAAAGCATTAGACAAGTGGGTGGGTAGTCACCAGAGAGCAAAAGGTTGAAGGGATGCAGGCAGTGAAAACTGGGTGGAGATGTTATGGTGTTCTAATTTAGTTTGAGTATTTTTAAAATCTTAATGAATACTTTAAATCTGACTTGTTATTATTTTATGTGTATTTTAGGATTTTTAAAAAGTTGATGTGTATCGTGCCATATCAACAGTTTGTAAAATAGTTTATGCCTGTAGTCATGTCAGCAATTTTCATCCAAGAGATAACGGCAATGACTAAATTGACACAACGCTAACAGGTTAAGGACCAAATTGACACAATTGAAAGGTTATGGACCAAATTGAAATACGGTGTAAAGGATATGATCAAATATGTAGTTTACCCAAAAAACATTATATAAAAAATTATGTAAGTATAGATATAGATATAGATAAGAAAAATAAATGTTTATTTTTCAATTTTTTTAGTGGTCTTGTTGGTTGTCGTCTTGAAATTTCGCCCCTTCGATTTAGCAAAATTACATGTTAGACCTCTACGGAAAGAAAAATAGGATGTAATTTCAAGCTTATAATCATGTTAGTAAAGCTTATAATCACGTCAAGTGCAACTTCTTAAAAGCCATTATGCTCAAATTGAGATTTGCTGCCTAGTGGATAAACCCAATTTTGGAGTGACTCTCAACTCTCAAGTACTTTGTACTCTATAGTATACTATAGAGTACAAAGTACTTGGGAGTTGAGAGACACTCCAAAATCAGGGGTGGGGGTATTGGACAAGGAGATTCCACTTGAATGCATTCTCAAAGGACTTGTATCCAGTAAAAGAGTTTTTTTTTTGGTTGAAAATAAATTCCTCTTCTATTATTTATTTTTTATAATATACAATATCTCAAATTTAAATATTATTGATATATGAATTTAAAGGAAATTACAAATACGTAACAAAGACCATTGCAACTTAAATTAATTATGCATTGTTAGAGCATTCACAATGGTAAAGGTAAAATTTTTAGTTTTTAACATCTCAAAAACTTAATTTATCTATTTTAACACACCATTTCATAACTCTAACTACATCAATTCTCTTATTTTTCACATCTAAGCCAAACATTGTTTATTTATTAATTAAATTTTTTCTCACTTCCTCCCTCTTCCTCTCTGCCACAAAAACCCAGCAAACCCACACAATGGGCCACAAAAACCTAACACCACCAGCCACCACCACCACTACCACTAGGCTCAAAACGACATTAAACCCAACAACCCACAACCGGCTACAAAACCTATTGCCACAAAACCTATCACCACTACTCCCACAACTGGCCACAAAACCCATCATCACTACAAAAGAGAGAGTGAAGAGAGAAAAAAAGGATTTGAGTCTGAGGAGAAGAGAAGAAAAAAAAATGATAAAAGAAAGAGAGAGAACAAGCTAGAGAGCTAAAGAGAGAAAGAAATAGAAGAAGAGAGAGAATTGGAATAAAAAAATATTTTATAACTTTGTAGCTATAGTAAGCTGTCATTTTTTATAGTTTATTGTAGTTTGGATGCTAAATTTTTTAGCTTTAGCACAATGAATGCAGCATGCATTTTGTTGTTTATGGTGCTAAAAATAACTTTTTAGCAAATTAAGAGCATCACTGTGAATGCTATTATATTAGCAATTTATATTATTTTTCAAATTTTTATGTTTAAATGTAAATTAAAATGTTTGTTGTGAGTGTTTTTTTTAACTACAATGTTTGTTGTGTAATCATCATAGAAATTATAGAAATTAAGAAGAAAAAGAATTAAAATTAACACATCACCTATATGTAAATTTACACATTTTAAATGTGGAAAATTATTGAATACTCACTACAACAAAGCTGACTTTTTTCAAGGGTCAAAATCCTTGAAAAAAGTATTAAAAAACCTTAAGAAAAATTATTTTAAGAGTTGAATCGACCCTTGATAACCTTCGAAACTTATACCGTTGAAAAGGAAATTTTGAAGGCCTTCATGGCCCTCAAAATAAGTGCTCTATCTTATTTTGAGGGTCATGAGATCCTTAAATAACCTTATTTACCAAGGGTTAAAACATTTACATGTACAACCCTTGATAAATAAGGTTATTTAAGGGTCTCTTAACCCTCAAAATAAGATTTCCTTAAAAAAAAAAAAAAAAACCACAATCATGCACAAAAACCACATGCTACAACCAAATATATCAAAAGTTCAATATATGTACTGTTGGTGCAAATAAAATAATAATAGAAATAACACAACAAGAAACTGAATAATACTTCTGAATATTATTAATGTAAAGAAAGAAATTACACAATACTATTTGGACTGAGGCGCGACACTCGCTCTCTTTAAGGAGATTTAAGCCCTTGGTTGGCTAAACTTTGTAACCGGTGCAGACCTTCTCTGACTTGTCTCCCCCAAGATACAACAGCCCAACAAGTGTCATATGGCTAGAACAACCTCTACACAAAGTGTTGAAACCCAAAGCTCCACTAGAAAGAACACCCTTCTTTGCCAAGAACCTCTCTATTTTTTGTGTGTATATTGTATATAGAGGCTGATTCATTTCCATTTTTGATACCTCCACTCTTCACCTCCCCCTTGCGCACGTATCTAGCCCAATATCTGAGACAATTCATGTTAGCCCATTAATTACCACAATTAAAAAGAATAAAATAGTCTCTCTCCTTTTCAATGTGGGATTAAACATTTTCACTAACTTCTCATCTTCCATATTCACCCCTATATCTTTATATTTATCTTATAACATTTATTCATTTTAATTATTTAATATTAAAATGCTCCAACATATACAACCAAATACAAACTAAAAAACTTGTTTGGCAACCCAAAATAGACATAAAACAAAAACCGTTCTCAAAACTCAATTTGTGAAGGAACCTAAAAACATATAAAAGACTGTTTTCAATTTCTAATTTTCAAAAGTCAATGAAAATACGCATTTAATTTAATGAATCTGTCTCATTTAATGAGTTAGCATTAAAGTTTAAATCCTAGTAACAACATATTTTAGTATTTTCTATTTTTTTCTTCAAAAAACTATTTTTTTTAATTTCAACTAACCAAACATGTTTTTGATTTCAAAAATACAAGAAAATTGTTTTTTCTTTATATTCTTAAAAAAAAGTTTTTGAAAATAAAAAATAAAAACTGTTACCAAACATAACCTTATTTTTTACCAAAGTCTTCCCTCCCACGTGCCACTTTATTACATTTTATATGTTTATAACGGGCCAAAATGGCATTTTACCCCTTTCTTACAAACTTTCCATCAAAATGCCTCATGTTTGAAACTAATTAGGGAAGTGTCCCTGTTTTGAAATTCAATTTTCTAAAAATTGAGTTTCAAATGTAAAACTCGATTTTTGGGACATCGAGTTATAGCGAACATGGACTTAGAAAATTTTTTTTTTTTTTTTTTTTCTGGAACTCGATTTCCACTTGAATTTTTTCAAGGAACTCGAGTTCCAGAATTTTTTTTTTTTTAATTTTCAGTTCGCTATAACTCGATTGTCCAAAAATCGAGTTTTAAATTGAAACTCGATTTTCTAAAAATCGAGTTTCAAAACAGGGGTATTTCCCTAAATAGTTTCAAATATGGGGCATTTTGCTGAAAAGTTTTTGCGAAAGGGGCAAATGCCCATTTTCTCCATTTATAACATAAGTTTACAATATTGCAAGTACAATGCAAACCAATAAAAGTCTTTTCTTTTTTATTCTTTTTCCTTTCCGATTCTCAATTCTCATACAATTCCTTCTCTTCCACAATGCAATTTATGTTACAAAATTATTCTTCTTCTTTATCTTGTTTTGTGCTATTTAAGTATAATTTAGATTTATTTTATTATTTTCTTTTTTAGTTCAATTTCTACTAAGTGCTATGAAACTGATTTTTAATTTATTTACTATAGTTGTCTACTCTGGTTGAATTTAAATTATTTTTATTTTATGGTTTCTTATAGTGATTTTATTATATTTAATTTCTATGAATATCATTTCTTGTAATTGTAAATATAGTCTAGTTTTGTTATATACTGATATTTAATTTCTATGAATGTTATGGACTTATGGTTTTTCATAAAAATAAGAAAAACGCAAGATAAAAGATGACCTTTAGATTCTCAATCGGGTGTTTAGCTTGTTAATATTTTTGAGTGTTAGAAAAAATAACAATAATAAAAATTTTCGATATAATAATCTTGCAGTATTATATATGAGTTATGACTTATACTTTGGATTTAAGATTTTTTTTTTTTTTTTTTTTAACTAGTGCCTCATGTAGACATGTATGTATGTACATAGTATGTCGTGGTTTGTGTTTTTCTTGAATCACAAATCAATAGGATTGTTTTATCTTGGCCCCCCAAACAAAAATTATTGGCTCTGCCCGGCTACTAAACAACTATTTAGAAACTCTTACCAAAAATAAAATAAAAGGCCAAAATACATAATAAGAAAATCTTCCATTAAGTTGCCTCCCAAAAAAAACCTATTCTATTTAAAATGATAATAATAAATAAATAAACAAATAAAACAAACACATCATTGATTCATTATCAATAATAATGATACACTATTAACCCTGCAAATTAAACTTTTTTCCCTTAAACTCCCAAGCACTTTGTGTATGGGAAAGTGTCAATTAAACTATAAGCTTAATTGTATGGTTGAAATTTTCCATATGAAATGTGCTAAACCAAAAATAAAATAAATCAGGTATAGCAAAGACATTAATTACACGTTAATGGTTGTCTATGATTCGAATAGATCTCCTTCATAATTCACTTGTACGTTTTACTTTATGGTTCATACATTTTCATCACGTGCATATCATGCAAAATGGGATTTCTAACATTATAATTTACAAGTCATGGTCGGTTTAGGAGTGACATTTTATTTGAATTTGATTCTACGTTAGAAATTTAGTGAAAGAAAAGTTAACCGATGCCCCTAATTACACGTCAATGGCTGTCTATGATTTGAATAGATCTCCTTCGTAATTCACTTTTATTTCTTACTTTACTTTATGGTACATAAATTTTCATCACGTGCATATCATGCAAAATGTGATTTCTAACGTTATAATTTAAAGAAGACATTATAATTTACAAGTCAATGTCAGTTAAGGCTTTAGGAGTAACATTTTATTTGAATTACACAGTTCCTACGTAGAAATATTTTTAAAAGATTTTTATGAAAAAAGAAAAATATAACTGATTTTTTTTTTACAACTTTTTTTATATTTCCCATGAAAATGGTATTAAAAATTTTCTAAAATTGTCTATTAACAAATGCTCCAAAGGCACCTGTTAATAGGACCTATTTAGTTATTATGACCTATTTAGTTATTATCTGATTGCAGAGATTTTTTTTTTTTATAGAGTTTCAATTTATAGCATCTATTTTTAATGATTACTTTTTTTATTATCAGACCAATACACCAATCAGTTTGGTATGAGGAATTGAACTTTTTTTTTTTGAGATAAGAAGATTGAACCTCAAATCTCTTATTTAATCATAAGAGACTTTACCAATTGAGTTAAATGAAAGCCACATCTTATTGCAGAGATTAAGTGTATGCCTTTAGGATGCACCTAAATAGCTTTACAGCTTTAAAAAAAAAAAAAAAAAAAAAAAAAAAAGAAAAGAAAAAAAAGAAGAAGAAAGAAAGCTTAGTGCAAGCTTATTGTTTCTACTATTTGTAAGCCCCACGCGGATCTGGCAAAGAAATTTTCTTTCTGTGGCGTAAAAGTGAGCTTAATTGTTCAATCAGCCTAGCACATTGGGGTCCCACCATAACCTTTTGTTAAAAAATAAGGTAAAGTTGATTGTTTGTGGGTCCTATGCTATAGTTTTTGCCCAAATATTAGTTACTTTTTAATTATTGCAGGTCCCACTCTAGTTTTTTGCTATAGTATTTTTAGTGAAAAATAAAAACAATGAACTTATTTTATTTAGCTTCTAGTTTTTATCTTCAATACATTCAGCAAAAAAACTAGATAAATTGTTCCAAACAGAGATATATATAGTAGTAGTAGCTTAACAGGCTCCTAACTGATGCCAATTGCTATTGGCCTTTTGTTTCAGAAAATGCACCTTTGTAGGCCGATGAAACAATGAAGATAACAAGGATGAAAGGGATAGTAGCATGAACCTCGGGATTTCATTGCAATTGTTTGAGAGTATGAAAGAAATTTCATTACTAATGACCTTTTGTTTCAAAAAATGCACCTTTGTAAGCCGATGAAACAATGAAGATAGTGAGGATGAAAGAAATAGTAGCCTGAACCTCGGGATTTCATTGCAACTGTTTGAGAGTATGAAAGGGATTTCATTGTTAATGGCCTTTTGTTTTAGGAAATGCACCTTTGTAAGCCGATGAAACAATTAATATAATGAGGATGAAAGAGATAGTAGCCTAAAACCTTGGGATTTCATTGCAATTGTTTGAGAGTATGCACAACACTTTAACATAACCTCATGACTAAAAGTAATTAATAGGTGCTCTCAGAATATAGTAACGTGAGTCCTCCTCCTTCTCGCATTTATAATGGCCACCATGAGTTTGAAAGAAAAGAGCATCATGTCATTGTGTTTTATTAATTTTATACTCCATCAATTACAACTTAGTATATACTCATTTGACTTTTTTTTATAAAATAAACAAAGTTTTTAAAAAATAAAAATCAAATACATAATATACTGTGATTGATGGAGTATAAAGTGAAATACAAAAATTACTTCATAATTTTCCCATAAGTAGTTATAAGATTATCAGTATGTAATTTGCATTAGTCGTTATGCTCTTTCCCATATTGTACCATAATATTTCTTTTTCTGGTAGAAAGTACCATAATATTTCAAGAACTCACATATCATTGTATCCGTATTGTATTGCATCACATATCATTAGCCCTCTATTTATATCTGTGGATCATGTTCCAACTTGTCCGATGCACCACAAATTGACATGACAAAGATTAGAAGCACAGGTTCCACAGCTAGATTAATCAAGTTTCTGTTTCTAATATGTCAGAGACAAGCACTGACATTAAGATAGAAATAGATTATTACAAGGAAGTAGTTAGAAGATTATCAGTATGTAATTTGCATTAGTCGTTATGCTCTTTCCCATATTGTACCATAATATTTCTTTTTCTGGTAGAAAGTACCATAATATTTCAAGAACTCACATATCATTGTATCCGTATTGTATTGCATCACATATCATTAGCCCTCTATTTATATATGTGGATCATGTTCCAACTTGTCCGATGCACCACAAATTGACATGACAAAGATTAGAAGCACAGGTTCCACAGCTAGATTAATCAAGTTTCTGTTTCTAATATGTCAGAGACAAGCACTGACATTAAGACAGAAATAGATTATTACAAGGAAGTACTGTCACATCGAGGAGGAGAAGTGTAACGCCCAGGTTTTCGAACTCTTCACATAAAAAAAAAAAAAAAAGGTTTTCGAACTCAAAATGCTGTGTTCGGATCCATACTAACAACTTGTTTGTGCCCAACCTGGCATCTACCCGATTACTTCAGGTCTATAATTTCTGGACCCGCCGCCAACCGATGAAAGGGGTCGGTTCGGGTGGTCGGACCTCCCCGAAGACTGATCGGTTCTCGGTCGGGGTTGAAAGTTGCAAAACTCTGCTAGAATCTGCTGAAATCCACCAGACCTGTACCAAATCGGGCTGGATATGCTGAGATCTCGCCTGATCTCTACGAGATCTAGTCGAATCTCGACGAGATCTCGCCAAATCTTGAAGAGATCTGGCCATTTCTTGACTGATCAGACTAAAACCACCGACGAAACGCTCCCATCGATGGAAAACGAGGACTTTTTCCAATGTAATACGGTCGGATCGGTTTTTTTCAAGTTTTCATGTTCAGACCCGTCAACCGACCCACCGGTCTCAGGTTCTGGGGTTGGCGACCCGCCGCCGACCCATCACCGGTGTCGGGTCAGCCAGTTCTCGGATCGAATCGGCCAGGTGGGTCGGTTGGCGGGTTGGTTTGGACACCCCTATCAAGAATTTCAAATTACTGTTCCTCTTTTATTTTTTGTGCTGGAGAGACATCCACTTGGCCAATTCGGTCCAGTTCGGTCTACTTTGGTCAATTCGGTCATGTTCAGTTCATTCGGTCCAATCCGGTCCATTTTGTTAATCTATTCGGTCCAAATTTGGTCCATACGGTCCACCTAGGTCTATTCGGTCCAATTTGGCCTATTCGGTCCAATTTGGCCAATTCGGTCCACTTAGGCCCATTCGGTCCAATACAGTTCACTTAGGTCTATTCGGTCCATACGGTCCACTAAGGTCTATTCGGTCCATTCGGTCCACCCAGGCCTATTCGGTCCAAATTGGCCAATTCAGTCCAATTAGGTCCATACGGTCCACTTAAGTCTATTCGGTCCATTTCGGTTCATTCAGTCGACCTAGGTCTATTCGGTCCATTTCCTCAAAAAAAGTCTATTCGGTCCAATTTGGCCAATTCGGTCCAGTTAGGTCTATTCGGTCTAGTTCGGTCCTTTCGGTCTACTTTGGTCAATTCGGTCCAATCCAGTCCATTCAGTTCAATCCGGTCCATTCTGTCATTCTATTTGGTCCAATTTGGTCCATACGGTCCACCTAGGTCTATTCGGTCCAATTTGACGAATTCGGTCCACTTAGGTCTATTCGGTCCATTCGGTTCCCCTAGGTCTACTCCGTCCAATTTGGCCAATTCGGTCCAGTTAGGCCTATTCGGTCCAATTGGGTCCATACGGCCTACTTGGCCAATTCGGTCTAGTTCCCATTCAGTCCATTCAGTCTACTTTGGTCAAATCAGTCCCGTTCGGTCCAATCCGATCCATTCAGTCCACATCGATCTATTCGGTCCAGTTACACACACATATTTGTTTATTTATTTATTTATTCTTGAATATATAATCAACCCCATGCAATTCATTTAAAAGTAATAATGTTAAAATAAACGAGTAACTGCCATAAATATTAGATTTGTATATTCATAGCCTTAATATTTAGAAAGGCTTTCACTTAAATTTAGTTAGACTGTAGTGGACTGAAATGCTATGTTAATATGGCTCAACAAAAGTGTTGCAATAATAAATGCTATGCTTAAAATTTTAGATATTACAAATTTGATATATATATATATATAAATATATATATATATAATTTGGATTTAGAATAGGGACTCTCAACCTAAACATGTATTTTCCCTGTATGCAAGTGTACAAAAAATAGACTGAAGTGGACCAAAATGAATCGAAGTGGTCTAAATAGACCGAAGTGAACACAAATGG
Source organism: Notholithocarpus densiflorus (assembly GCA_030021035.2). Lineage (NCBI taxonomy): Eukaryota > Viridiplantae > Streptophyta > Magnoliopsida > Fagales > Fagaceae > Notholithocarpus > Notholithocarpus densiflorus. The sequence goes on from JARYZH020001282.1 coordinate 22,958, forward strand.
ACCAAATAGAACAAAGTGGACCGAATAGACAAAATAGGACCGAATGGGAACAAGGAGGACCGAAGAGGACCAAAATGAACTGAATAGGACATTGTGGACTAATGTGGACCGAGTAGGACAAATATGACCGAATAGGACCACAGTGGACCGAATAGGACCAATGTGGACTAAATAGGACCAAGTGAATAAATTGGACCAAATAAGACCAATGTGGACCGAATAGAACCAAAGTGGGTAGAATGGACCAACGTGGACCGATGTGGACCGAATAATACTTTTGAATAATTATCATTTTTATTGCATTTTTAGGGCTCATATTTATAATTTCTAACGTTTATTGTTTGTATTTTTTAATTCAAAACTAAAGAGTTTAGCCCAAATATAATAAAATCTCATACTTTTCAACCGAAAAATTAAGAAAAAAAAATGAATTTTTGACCTAAACTTGAAAAGGAAACCTAAAAAAGAATCAATTTAAGTCTCAATTTGTTCAAAATAGACTAAAACGGACAGAAATTGACCGAGTGGACCAAATTGGACCGAATGGGACCAAAGTGGACTGAAGTAGACCTAATTGAACTGAATAGCAATTGTTTAATTTTTAGGGAGAACAAATTATACATTATATTACAATTACAATTACAAAATAATTATTTATTCCCACGCATCACGTGGGTTTGCAACTTGTATTGTTAATATTGGGTCATTTAGGTGCACCTTATTATTTAATGGTATGGATTTATTATTTTGTAATTTATTTGGCTAAACACAACCTTTAATGGGACGGGCTTGCATTTTAAGTACTCACCATGGAAATGTCCCTACCCTCTACTTGCTAAGGTATGAGTTTGGCCCATTAAAAATTTAAAACCAATACATTGTGATACTCTCAACACCCATATATAAAGATTGCACATATTGTATTAGTATCTTGATGGTTGCTTTACCCGAATATGAAGAGAGAAGCAAAGGAAGAGGTGTAGTAGCTCTCCTTCTTTTCTATCTCACACACACAACCATTCCTGACCTTGCGGGAACTTTAGCTTATTCCTCTCGTTAGCATGGCTCCTCATCAGGTGGCTTTTTGCTTTTGCTCTCATGGAGAGCCTTTAATCAGGTGTGGTCTACTCCTTTATTTTGTTACAAATATATGGTTGTAACTTTAGAGCGTGTTAAAGATCCTTTGCTCATTTGGTTTTGTGGATTTTGAATTAACTCAATTAAGTTATTTTTAACATGAACATGCCCTCTTTATGATTTTTCAATAAAGATCACATTCATGTAAATAATTTTGGAAGAAGGCTAATCTAACCCTATCAAGAAGGCGGTTGGTAGAGCACTATCTAGAGAGAACTTGGTAGTGTTCTGTCATAATCCTTAGAAATGTTACTTCAACTTGTGAAAGAATTGAAAAGCTTGAACAATTATCCAACTAATTAAAGAATCTATGCCTTTTTTTTTAATATAGATAATACCACATCTCTGGCCAAATTTGCCATATAATGCCATGTTTGAAACATATTCGTTAGTTAGCAATATTTCCAAACTTATTAGCAAACTAACATCTCAAGTCTTTTAGACTCGAGTTTACTGTAACAATTCGAGTCTTATAGACTCAAATTGGAAAATTATCCACGTGGAACTCAAGGCTTTAAGACTCGAGTTCCATAAAGAAAAAAAGAGATAAAAAATAGAACCAACGAAGCCAAACCCAGATCAAAAACAGAAACACGATCAACAAAAACAATGAAGCCGAACCGAAAGATCAACAACGAAGCCAAACCCATATCAAAAACAGAAACACGATCAACAACAAAGCCAAACCCAGAGAGATCAAAAACAAAGAAGGCTCCAGGCGGTGGCTCGAAACCCAGGCAGTGAAGGCTTGGACTGAACCCCCCAGATCTCCCTAACCCAAATCCCCCGGCTGGGACTGAACCCAGGTGGCGGGGGCAGCGAAGGCTCCAAGCGAAGGTTTTAGGCGAAGGATTTGTGCAGAGGTTTTTCTTCCTTAGGCGAAGGTCTCGTTTTCCTCTATTTCTTTTTTTTTTTTCTTTTTTTTTTTTAATTTGTGCAGAGCAGGAACTCGAATATTAGATTCTTGATTTGCTACAGTGAACTTAAGTCTAATAGACTTGAGATGTTAGTTTGTCAATAAGTTTGGAAACTATGCTAACTAACGAATATGTTTGAAAATGGGTGTTAGATGGCAGATTTAGCCCCACATCTCTACTTAACTAGTAAGTTACCCATGCGATGCACAGATAATGTTGTAATGTATTATGTAAAATGGTTTTAGAGAATGTTATATATGTATTATAGCATAATTGTTATAGAACTTTATTAGAAATGAGTTCATCACAAAAAACAACAATTATAAATTGCACACACATATCCATTATAATTATTCAATTGAAGTAATAAGAAATTTAAAAAGAAATAACAACTTTGGAATATTATAGAATAAAAGTTGATATAGAATGTATCTTTCTCTTTCTCCTTAATTTTAAAACAAAATACATATCCCAAACACCCACAATCAACTACATCAATTACAAAACGCACAAATTCACAAAGTCCGACCTTAACATCAAAATCGTAATTGCCATTGTTATTCAATATAAAATGCAAGCCCCCCTTCCTTGGTTGTAGCCAACTCATATGAGTTAAGATTAGATGATACAACAATGTTAGAGTTAGGTATGTGTCGTCAAAAGATTGAAGGTAAACAACATCATTTTTGGTTTGTGTGTATTTGACATGAGATGACATGAAGATTTATGGGTAGGTATATATAAAGGGGTAAAAGTGCAAGAGGTGAAAATGGTAAATTAAAATGCAATGAGTTTTGTGTATATGTATGAGGGATGGAAGTCTTGAAACATTGAACCAAAAGATATAAAAATGTATTTATTTGTTAATTAGAAAAGTCTTAGTGTATGTTTGGATTGCACTGAAAACAGCAGACGTGTGCGTCTGCGTTTTTTTGGCTGGGTCCCGTGCACTGTTCACAAGACCCGCAAGTATGGAAAAACACAAATCTAACTTTAAAACTGGGTCCCGTGCACTGTTCACAGGACCAGCAGATGTACGGCACTATTCACACATTTAAAAATTATTTTCCTACAGTATTTTCAGTTTTCAGCAAAAAACGGTATTCAAACAGACCCTTAAAATATTGAATCAAATGAAACAAAATGTCAATAGTTAATTTGTTCTTATCTCTAATGTGACACTTAAGAATATTTCAATTCTCTTTGTATAGAATGCACTAGTTGGCAGAACCTTATGCTTCCCACGTGAAGTCTCTACTTTTATATATATAATATATATTGATTTGATGTTTCATTAAAAAATAATCTATATATATCATATATGTGTGTGTGTACAAAATCGAAACCTCTGAAACTCTCACAATTTTTCACGTCAGCACAATATTTAAATAAAATTATCATTTTATTTTTATTTTTGTTTAGTCCAAACTTAACAAAGAGTGAAACTCTATTTCTCTAGCAAGTCCAATTTAAACTCAAACTCATCGTTATCATTTTTTTTAAACAAAATTATTTTTATTTAATCCAAACTTAACAATGAGTGAAACTCTATCTTTCTAACAAATCCAACTTAAATTCAAAATCAAGTGTTGATAATTTATCTCCAAATTTGCGAGGTTAATCATGAACACTATAAAAGCAATGCAAACCCCAATAAATATAAATATATATATATATATATATTTAACCAAGTAGAGGTATGAACTCTTCTTATGTTATTTTCTTCTCCTCTACTTTGTTAAAAAAAAAAAATTTATTTTATGGTTTTTCATGTATTTCTTAAAAAGTAATTTTCGTATATGAACCACCAAACTCTCTTTAACCGTTTTTTACAAGACAAAAAGCTTGCAATAATTGAAACTATTCTTTTGAATGTAACTCATCTTTCTCTTATATTTCTCTATTGTTTAGTCATATATATTTTTTTTTTGTTTAAATAATTTCTAAGCAGTGAATCATCTAATTTTTTAATATTTTTTGGTCTTTCAAAAGTTTTAATATCTGAATTTTTGAGTTTTTTTTTGGCAGTATCTGAAGCTGTTTGACAAATTTTTTGCAAGCCATTGCACGTTCAAGCAATGGCTTCATCATCAAATTGTAACACAAATTGAAGTCATACAAGAGCAAATCATGCAATAATGTAGTTTCTTAATTAATTTAAGATTTTATAAAATTATTTTAGTCTACCTCACAAATATGTAGATTTCCATGCATAATACAGGTTAGCGACTAGTAGTAAATATATTAATAGTGTGACACAACAGTCAATAGCAATCCAGCATCCATTCTCCCATTTAGTAAACAATAATTCCATGACTGAAAATCAATGCTTCATCATCCAAACTTACATATTATACTAGAATCAAAACAGAAAAAAGCCACACATTATATGTCTTTCTCATTGGTTATCTCTACTTTTGTTGATTACCTTTAAACAAAAACACTTAAAATTTAATAACTTTGAAAACTAATACTAGTCTGTCAGCCTGTAACTCCTACCGGTGAATGGTTGGAACTTTTCATCTCCTTTCTTCAATGCCACATCTTCTTTAGAGTTCTTTTCCAATTCCTTATTAGAACCAAAGACTAGCTTTCCTGGTTTACTTCTCAAGTTGGACTGAGTAGCCTTGCTTTTCTCATTAACTTCATCTACAGAAATTTGCTTCAACCTGGCAGAGCAATCTGATACAACCGACTCCATTGAAAATCTCCCATCCAAGCGCCTTGCTTCGCCACAAAAAGGTTCAAACTTCACATCATCCTCTACTGCTTGCTTCTCAACTTTCTTCGTAGCTATGACATCCTTCACTACTGGTGTTTCTGGTTCTTGGTAATCCAAAGGTGGAGCAAAGTCCACCTCACAGTCTGTCTCAAAAATACTTATAGCATCAGACGGTGCCGTTTCGATCACGTCAATGTAAAAATTCTTGTCATTATACATGATCATGATGGTATCACCCTTTGTCAAACAAAAGAAGTTCCTCAGTGTTGTTTCCAAAACAGCTCTAGGGTTGGAAATCTCCAAGAAATCCTTAGTATGAGGTTGTAACTTCACGTAAGTTCCTTTCTTCAAACGTATGCTTTTGACATTGACACGGTCTCCTTGTTCTAATTCCAAGTGCTCCATCATCCAGTTTGGCATGAAAACAAAACCCTCAGGGGCATCAAACTCCTCAACTCCACAATGCGTGAGTTCCCCATTTGTAGGGTTGGTTAACTTGAACATCATGGGGTTTTTGAAAACTGTGAATGCAAGGAAACTGAGAGCTGAGGCAGGCATGATGATTCTGTCACCGTTTTCTAGATGGGATTTGTTGCAGTATGAGAGAGGGTAACATGGATAAGTTTGTGAAAAGCGAGTGTGAAGTCTATGATGAGTAAATTGATCCATGGGGAGGATCAATGAACAACACAGCGATAGAGTTTCTTGGAATTGGTTTTGAGGGCAAGGCAGTGAGAAGAAGAATAGCTTTAGATTGATTGTTAGGCCCTGAAGTATGGGTGTTTATATAAAGGCAGGAGAGAAGAATTTGTTTCCAAAACGTGTAAGGAGAACTGTTCCGAATAGGATTAGGAATAGAAAGAGAGAGATTTCTTTTTTATTATTGTTTTAAGGCTTAGGTTTGGATTTTTTTTTTTTTTTTTTTTTTACTTGTAATTCAAGTATGGTTTCCAAAAAGTGAAAGGAAATTAGTTCCGAATCATGAATAGGAGTGTAGGGAGCAAGAATTATAGGCGATGCTGATTGCTGATTGCTGCACACAGGGCCTGGCAAATGAGATCACTTTTGCAGCTGATTGCTGCACACAATTTTTTATTTTTTTATTTTTTTTTAATTTTTAGTGAAGATACTACACTTTTTTTTTTTTTTTAAGAAAGACACGTGACTGAACACAAACAGGAAAGTAAAAACCCGGGTTTAATTGAAGATAGATACTATATAAGTATATATATATACTAGAAGCATTCATAGCAAGGTTCTCAAAAAATATAGTTTTCAGTAGTTCAAAACTTACTTTATCTATTTTAACAATTTATTTTACAATATACTTAACATTAAATATTCAATTTTAACCTACAACGCATTAAAATAATATATCTCAACACAATATACAACCTCTACCCACAACCTACAAATCGGAACCCCCGCGAACCATCATCATCAATCCACAAAGCACCATCACCGACCCACGAACCCCATGCACCCTTCTACTCCTCCTAGACTTTGATTCTAGATTCACACCACCACCACCATGCCTTCATCGCCCAAGTTGTTCCACACCCAAAACTGCCCTTCGCCAGCCTCCTTGCGTAGATTGACTAGCATTATCCTCTTCAACTGCCTTTTCATCGGTCTAGTTGGCTTCATCTTTGGACTCGCTATGCTTCTCATCGCGCCACAAAAAATGCGCAAATGTTGAGCCAAGATTGATCCGAGTCTTCCGGGAGCGAGTTGGAGACGGAGTCGTTAGTGATGGCAATGGAATTGGCGTAGATCCAAATATGAAGAAAAGGCAGAAGGTGATGATGGGTTTTGTGGGCATTCAGACCGGTTTGGATCCGTGGGACGTCACGACCTACGAAATCAACCTAGACCCACGAGAGAGAATGAAGGAGACGGAGAGGTACAGAGAAAGAGAAAGAGAGAGAGAGAGACAGCTGGAGGGAGAGAGGGCAAGAGCTGTGGTGGCTTGTCTCTGTCTGTGTGTGAGATGAGGTTTATGCATGTGGGTAATAAAAAATTCTTTTTTCCTTTAACATCCAGCTACAATGAGCTACTAGAGATAGTAGCTCACTGTAGCACACTCAAAATTTTTGAACTTTACCTTCTTTGATGTAGTATGTGTTTTTAGTACCTTGATTGCTAAAATGACTATTTAGTTTAGCAACCTTGCTTTGAATGTTCTAAAGTAGGTAGAGAAAATAGGAACAGATATAAAATGTTCATATTATTGAACGGAAAATAGAAACTCCTCTTAATTCTTGTATTTCCTTACTAAATAAATAGAAGGAATTGTTACCCTCGCTTGCTAATGGACTATAGCCTGAACAAGGGCATGGATTACATACCAAGTCTTTCTCATACTAGTGCTAGTGCAGATGAAAGCCTTTATAGGAGAGGAAGGGATTATTGAGGGCATCCTCGGTCTTACAGTGCATTTATGCAGCAAGATTGAATGGAGGCAGAGGGAATGGGTCTAGTTCAGTTTTAATGGTGAAAGCCTCTTGAAAAAGGCGTAATCATTTCCGAGCAACATAAGACAGGAGCTATAGTAGCTACATGAAAGTATAAAATCGAGTCATTCTTTCTAAAATACTTTGCTTGAATGCAGGACAAGACTGGAACCAAAGCCAAGGGCCAGAACTCTATCATTAGGACCAACAAGTCTACTCGCAAGTAGACCTTACCTCCCATTAAGTACACACAAGATACAAAAGGATGGGTCTAATGGCCTATTTGGATTGAGGGGAGAGAGATGAGGAGCAAGGGGGAGTAAAGTAGAGTTGGCCGAAAATTAAGCTAATTTCCAGCCAACTCCCCTTTACTCTCCCTCTCTTCCCCTCAATCCAAACGGATCATAAGAGACTACTATTAGCAAAATTGTTTTCTTTGCAATATATTGCCAATGTATTGATGGAACCAATGCTTTCAAATTGTAGGACCTGCTAGAGCAAACCTCAAACAAGACAATTGAGCACTTTTTCTATAAAGCAAACTAATGGAGATGCAACTTGTTATATTTTGCATATTAACCGTGGTGATAAATTTGCTAGCTTTGATAAGGCTGAGCTTTTTCTTTGTAACAGAACAATATGTGTTAATGCATTTTCTTCTTATTATCGAAACAAAAGCAAAAAAGTACCATCATCTAGTGAGTATGCTCTCATAATCAGCATATTAAAATATGGAAATACAATATAAGATGTTACAGATTGTTTTCATAATTAAATTACAAAAATTCAATCCCATTCATTGCTACATTTTAAACCAAAGAGAAAACATTGCAACTATCCTATACCTACGGACTATAAACTTTACACTTCAGTCTTTAACTTTTTCAGAGAAAAATTGAAAAGATAAAATTGAAAGATATTTTCCTCGTGCTATTGATTTACTTGAAAAGTTAATTTATAAATTATATGATTATTATCCATAAAAAGAGGTGGCCCCATCAAATTTGAGAAGACACCATCCTTTTCAAACAACAATAAATCTTTTGACACTTGTTAATGTACACTCCACTTGACAATTAATCCACAATTTCAAGAGAAATATCCACATTTTTTTGAGAGTACCCACATTTAAAACATGGCGAAAAGCACATTTTAGTCCTTACATTTTTAGGCTATTCTCATTTTAGTCCCTACATTTTATTTTTACCGTTTTTAGTCCATATCCTGAAAAACGCTTCCCGTTTTGGTCCTTGCCGTTACATCAAAAACGAAAAAAGCTGACGTGACAAACGGCAGAATAAATAATACTAAATTAATATCCACGTGGCCTAAATTAATAATAAAAAATGCCACGTCAGCATTTAAATTAAAAAAATAATTTATTAATTTTAACTAAATAAAAAAAATTAAAAATAGAATTAAAAACTAAAAATCATAGGAATTGAGATCTAAGTGTGTCTTGAACAAAAACACAAACTCAGATCCAAGAACACAAACCTAGAAATTAAAAAAAAATAAATAAATAAATAAATAAATAAAAAAAAACCAAGAACACAATTCCAGATACAAGAAAGAAAGAAAAAAAAACCCACATACACACACTTTCTTTCCTTCGCTCAAACTCACTCAAAAAAACAACACCCAAATCTCAAATGTAACAACACCAACAACGCCTCTCTCTCTCTCTCTCTCTCTTCTCTCAAAAATGTCATCCCAACAACAGCAACAGAAGCCAAGAACCCAAATCCAATCCAAAAGCCACAAAGCAAAACACAAGATCTCCCTCCATATCAACCCACCTAGCAATGGTGGAGCTGAAGCAAAAAATCCTGGGGATCACATTGTAAGGGGATCGAAGGGTTAAGGAATTGGGTAAAGAGCTGAAGGGGCTTGACGATTCCGCCAAACACGAACCAGAAGAGGTTCGAGAACGGGTTGCAAGACTTGTTGGAGGAGGAGGAGATAGCCGAGGCAGAAAGAGAAGAAGACGAAGAGTCGTCGTCGGAGATAACGCAGTCGACCCGAACAACAACGTTGTCGACCTGAGGGACGAGGGAGTGGAAGCGGCGCGAAACGACGCAGCACCGACCCAAGGCCTTGACATCGCCGATCCTGTTGCAGATCAAGAGGAGGATAGAGTCGGGAAGTCATCTATGCCTTGAAGAGGCAAGGAAGGATTCTCTATGGGTTCGACAGTTAAGAATCTTGAGATTATGATTAGATTTGTGAACTTAGTTAGTTGTGGTGGTTGTTGTAGATCTTGCCTCGAGATCTGGATTTCGTTTCTTGTTTTTAAGTTGTATTTCTGTAATTTGGCACTCTCATATTCAAGTAATGGAACTTGCTTCTCTTTTTCTTTTTTCTTTTTTCTTTTTTTTTTAATTTCTGGGTTTGTGTTCTTAAATCTGAGTTTGTGTTCTTATTGTTCTTGTTCAAGACACATTTAGATCTCAATTCCTATTATTTTTAGTTTTTAATTCTGTTTTTAATTTTTTTTATTTAGTTAAAATTAATAATAAAAAATTTAATTTAAATGCTGACATGGCATTTTTTATTATTAATTTAGGCCACGTGGACATTAATTTAGTATTATTTATTCTGCCGTTTGCTACATTAGTTTTTTCCGTTTCTAATGTAATGGCAGAGATCAAAATGGGAAGCGTTTTTCAAGATAAGAAATAAAAGCGGTAAAAATAAAATGTAGGGACTAAAATGAGAATAGCTTGAAAATGTAAGGACTAAAATGTGATTTTCGCCTTCAAACATTAAACTGATTCCTAAAAAAACAAAAACAAAAAACATTGAAATGATTGTGTGGTGGACCCCAGTGAAATGCCTAGTGAGATGCCGTGTAAATTTTTTCATTAAAAAATCTGGTAGCTGTAGCAGAACTCATCAGGATAACATACATAACTCATCCCCAATGTATGGTCAGTCAAAGTTGAATGTTCAAGATTAGGAAAGGTCGCAAGTTCATGATATATTTATGTGCATCTGATCTTAAAAATCGAACTAAATTATATTACAAGTATATTATAGCTGTATATTTGCCGTAAGTTTGAAAATTCACAATTTCACATTATATAGAAATCAATTATAAAGATTAGAAATTAGTCTGTTTAATACAACTAACCTGTACTCCAAATCCCATCAAAAAAAAAAAAAAAAACCCGTACTCCAAATAAATCAACCTTCATCTTCATTTTTTGTTTATACTTATGAAACCAATTACAAACTCGCATTACAATCGCTGCATAACCATGCCCTTAAACTTACCCCATTTGGCCTCTCATACAGCATTTACCAAAATGCAGTGAAGCAAGTTTAAAGCATAATGGCAGCGTGGTTAATTAATGCCGGTGCCTTTATGTCTTACTCTGGTATAATCAGCTAGAGGGCAACCAAAAAAAAAAACATTTCTCTCTGTCTCTCTCCCCACAAACAAGATGAAAGATTATTTGTAATATGAATTCTTTAATTTACAAAAGAACCCTCAATTGTCTTTCTAATCAAGGCAAAATTGTTTCTTTTTTCTTTTATTTTTTAATTTTACACGTCAGCGATCAGTTTTTTAATCAGCAGCAATCTTTTTTGTTTATGGA